>WAAE01006645.1:183327-224326 GCA_013400495.1 Nicator chloris | reverse complement strand
CCTCCCTCCGCCCCGTCCCTCCCTCCCTCCCTCCGCCCTCCTGGCCGGCCGAGCCAAGAGCTAGCAGCACGGGATCGCTCGCCGCCTCCCAGGAATCGCTCTCTCCGGAGCGTATAGGTGCCTGCGCTGGGCAAAACCGAACGCTGCGGGAGCGAAGGGTGCGCAGGAGTCTAGACGTGATAGCTGGTTTTAGCCCCTTGGCTCTCTGGAGCCTCCCCCCGCCTGTATACGCGTAGCTGGGAGCAGCAGTGAGAAGGTTTCGAGTCTTGTTTGACCTTAATTGCTGGGAAGTTGCCCGATGACACGAGTAAACAGCAGATCCCCTCAGATTAGGTTCGGTGATAATCCATAAGGGTATGAGTGACTGCCTGCACATGCAGGCCTGCATGGGCTGGAGCTGCCTCTCTGCCACTGGTGATGCGGACAGCAGCTGTGTAAATAACAGTGCTAGTGCTTATAGTCTTCGGTGCTGATGGCATGCTTCTTTTCTTTTTTTCCCTTAGGTTTTTTGTTTGGTGCCTTTTTGTTTTTTCTTTCTCATCTGGCAGTATTTTTGCCTTTCTGAGTATCAGTTTCATTTCAAGGAAGGCTCAGGATTATCTGCACTGCTGTAATGCCCAGTGTACCGGTGTATAATAAAATAAGTCCTTACACTTACGAATTTTGAGATGAAAAAAAATTTTTTTGGAACAGTAGACAAGATCCAGAGTAAACCACAGCATAAGCAAAGTTGGCAAGATTGTTGCCACTGAAGATCCTACCTACCTTGCTTAATATTGCACAATACCTTGTAAATCCATTTTGTGATTCTGGAGACTTTTTCTCCTTTCTGCTAAAAAAAAAAAGAAAAAAAAAAGTCGGCTTGTGATATAGATTTTAGTTATGTTGCTATGGTGCAGGATGCTGCAGCACACAGAATTTTGAATCTACAAAATCATGGGATTTCTTATGATATTTCTGCACCCAGTCCTTTTGAAAGTCATTAGTGCTAGCAGGAGGAATTTCAGTTCGTGTACAGTTGCTGATAGGAATTTGGTGACTTTGTCTTGGGGGTAATTTTTGTGTTCAGAATCATGTGAAGTGGCCGATAGAGATGTAAAAATCTGAAATTAATATGATTGTGAGGTAGTGCATTTTTCTAAAATTAGAAGCATTTGATACTAGATTGATTACTAGATGACCCCATTCCAGCTCGTGAAGGTGTTCAGCTGGAGCCTCTAAAGCTTGCTTGATGAGTCCATTTCATCTTGATTATCCTTCTCCATTCATGGTGCGATAAAGTTCAGGTTGTTCTTGTTCTTAAAATTTCTCCATAGATTTCCTTACTTCACCTTGTTCTGTTTCACTTCACACTTTGTGGAACTTGTTGCTTTCTGTTTATTTTGGTCTCTGATACTTTTCTTGTTTGCATATTTAAGACAAAGAGTGCCTTCCGTTGTCAGCAGGTAGTTACTCCTAATTCACAAAAGGCTTGTCGTTACAAAAGACGTGTGACTCAACTGAGTTCAGAGGATCCTTGATTATTTTCTGTTCTTTTAACAGTGATACACTCAAAATGCTAAGAAATTACTAATTTGCTTAATCCAGTGGTGCAGTTTTAGCAAACTTTCCGAGGAGAGACCCTGCACTTTTGTCTGGACTGCCTATTGATAAAAACACAATTTTCTATCTTATTCTGTAAGAAATTATATCAGCTAGCTGCAGTGTCTCTCCACTTATAGTCTCTGCAAGGTACCTGTGGGTTTTCCAGCCGCTGTGGGTAATTTGACTACCCAGTCAAAGCAAGCAGCTTTCTAATCCTCCTGAGCAACAGAGGGAGGTCAGCCAGTTCCAGCAGAATGCCATCCCCTTGGATGCCCTGCCATGTACCAGGTACAGCTCACCAGCCTTGCTGGGAGTGGTTTTGTGTATGTTGTAAGGATCAAATAAATTAAAATAATGGTATTTTTATAAAAAAGGAAAAGTCCTGTGGGTTAAGGAAAGGCAATTAATATTCTGGAGCAGGAGTGTAGGTCTCTTCCATTAGTAACTAGCTGCTGCATGCTCTCCAAAGGATGCCTTAATCACCAGTTGCATGCTGCTGTGGCAGGAGAAATGTGTTAACAAATGTCTCAGTAAGGGGCATTAGAGATAGGGAACCCTACAACCTGCCTTGTTGCATCTTCACAAGTGGGGTTAAAGACTGCTGGAGTAATCAGCCCATATATATATAGTGGTTTCAGTATAATTTGACAATATTTTTTTGGTGAACAAGAGGAAGTTTGTCAGGTAAGTATTTGTTCTGTTTGTGGCTGGGATAGCTCTTGACAGTGTGGTGGCCAAAGTTGTTTTTTTTGTTGTTTGGTTGGTTTTTTGGTTTTGAGGAAGAGCCGGGACAGGGAATAAAGCTCTTTTCAGGCTGCTGCTTTTGGTTAAATCGTCGGTATTTCCAACAGTTCAGTCACTGGAGTGGTCCAGTTAAGTCACTGAGCATAAACTGGTGTCCTCACTGTTAACAGCAGATGTACAGCCCAGTTAATAGGTCACGGTAGCAGAATGAGGGGGCTAAATCGGACATGAGCCATCATCTGCAGAAGTACAGTCCAGATTTATCAGGGTGACCTTGAATCGCTGCAAATGGAGCCTCTTAGGATACTGCAGCTCTCCTGTCAGGTAATACCTGTTTACACTATAAATATCTTAAGAGAATTAATCTTTCAGGTCTCTGTGCTGAGGTAGGCAGAAACTTCCCCCTCAAGATGCAAGAAGTTGATTAGTGTGTCATTAGATATTGTGCACCCAAGCAGGATGTCGTATGGCAGAAAAAAAGAATAAATTAATTGAAAGAAAGCTCCTGGGAAAACATCAATGTAAAAATGTTCATACCAAGTTTTTACCGTGTTACCTATTACCCTTGAAATAAATGGGTTCCCAATATGTGTATTAACTTCTGCTATTTTGTTTCCTCTTACTGTTAGAAGTGAGGAAGGAGAGAGAGACAGAGCTACACAAAGACAGCAGTGGGGGCCCAGTGGTTGCTACGTTGTCAACTTGTAGCAAATGGACATAAAATATCAGATGCTTTTCTCACCTGGAGGGAGGATCTAATCTGGTGTGAGCCAGGGACAATCACAAGAGGAAATTGGAAGAACCACAGTTTTTCCAGGTTACTGCCAGACAGCAGGATGATCATGCACATCCAAAAGGCGTTAAAAGATCTGAGAAGAGGCACATATACCAGTATTGTAGTCTTTTTAGCATCTACCTTCTGAAAAATATTTTTAAGCCTTATATTCAGTCTAACAGTCACTTAATGTTTTTTCCTCTTCTCGTGGAGGTGTTGTATTAGATTTTGTTGCAAAACAAAAGCACTGCTGGTTTATATTAAAACTGGCATAACTTATAACGGTGTACTGTTGTTTTCAAGAGTAAAGATTTTTTTTTCTTTTTAGTTGACATTTTGACTTGACATTTCACAAGTTTTTTATCATGTTAATTAAAAATAATTATTTACAAAAAATTCATTATTGTTGCTTGAATTTGTTTTGGTGTTGTCTTTACTAGAATATCATCTACAACATCCAGTGCAAATCTGGGTTTGGTTGTGCTGGGCGCTATGAAATGTTGGAGAAGACACAATCTCTATGCACAGGTGAAATGTTGGTTCCAATTTGGTGGGCTGTGCTCCAGTAGTAAGGGAAATCCTCCTTATTTAGAGAGTAGATGCTGTTTCTTTACTGGCTTCAAGTAGGAGCTGTTTAGAGACATTCGGGTTATTTGCATCATTACTGTTAACCCGCCTGTTTGCTTTGCCCAAGCAAAAGGTAGGAAAGTTGCAAAACTCCCTGCAAAAAGGAGTTTATAGCAAGAATAGGAGCTAGAAGATGGCAGTTTGGAGGCAGCAGTGTGAAGTGGCAAGGAGAAGGCCAAAAGCTACAACATGATGTTACCAAAGCTTAGGTCCAGGAACTGCTGATCTGAATTGAATGTGACCTTTAGGTACTTGCTCTTGGTCCCAAGCAGGTGGCTGGTGAATACTTTCTCAGCTGCTTGGTTTAAAATCAGTATCTTCTTTTGTATAAAATATTCACAATACAGTAGATAACTTACTTTGTATGGCAGCACTGTTCTTTAAGCCATAAAAAGCTCTTTCAATCTCAGTTCCACACCAGCTAAGGCAACAGCGGAAGGAATGCCACTTCTATCTGAATAGGTTTAGAATAAATAGGCTTTTCTGATTTAGAGCCGAGTTTCACCCCCACTTCCACCCCCGCTAAAGAAAAATGCTCCTTTAGCATATTGTAGCCAGTCTAGAAAACCCTAATGCCAAAGATTGGTGCATTTTATTGGGCTAACCTTTGTTAATACTGGTGATCCAAACTGGTCCAGTGTATGTCCTTGGAGTCCCTGTTCTATTGAACTGAGTATTCGTTGGCTTCCATGGTAATGCCCAGTTTGCAGGTGATTAGGGTACAACTGGTGACAGTCCCTTCCTTTTGACAGCAGTGCTGGCTCAGTGCTGGCAGTACTAGCACTGCTTCTGGAACACCTCCTTCGCTGCTGGTAGAACTCCATGGCTGCATGAAGAACTGGATCAGGAAAGTGACTTGGATTTTTAAATACTTTTTTCTGCCAGCTTATTTTTATCTCTTAAATTATGTAATTATTCCATAACTTGAGTTTTCTGCTTGGATTCTGTCCCAGACAATTGTTAAGATTCAGTAGCTATGGGGAACATAGAAACAGCCATTTTTCTGTAATATGTGCACTGTAGCACAGTAAACGAAGAAAAATTCATCATCTCTTGTGACTTGGGGGTGGGATGTGGGAGTGTGCCTTATTAGACATCTCCCCAAAGAGTGAAAATTGTATGTAGGTACTCTGAGCTATCTATAGTGAGCAGTACTTGGAGCTATTGCTTTCTGTGGACATGCTGAGTCATTTCAGAGAGAAATGCTTCTAAAATGCTGAACAATAGGCATTCTGGTCTCTGGTGTCCTATGGACCTTTTGACTGATTTTCAAATGTAATCTGAAAACCCATATTCCTCTCTGGTTTGTATTTAAATTATTGTTCTGCACCTTCCTTTTTGTGCACAAAATAAGCTACTCTGCTTCCTCAGAATTTTCTTAATACTTTCTCATATAATCCTGCTTAGGGACACTCACTTTTGCACTTTTGTTATCTTCTGAGACTATGTGAAAACCAGGCTGTTTTTCAGTGATTGGTTAATAAGCTCCATGCGGCATTTCATTACACCTTGGTAAGCTATCACAGCAAAGATGCTGGTCTGCAAGGCTGCTCAGCTGTCTGTGATCCAGCCATCACGGGCGGTTAGAGCGTTCCATACGTAAATGTTGCTTTTCAACATCTGGTTTTCCAGATCGTGTCATGAGGCAGAGCCATGAGCTTACTGAATTTCCTTCCTTTTGTGTGGATTTCGTTGGACTCTTAAACCTTGAGTCTCTCCTGTGTTTCAGCTTGTACATTGACCTACTTGTATCTTTCAGATAAAGAGAAGGAGAAAATAAAGCTTGAAGAAGATGAGGCAGCAGCTGCCAGCACTATGGCAGTCTCGGCTTCCCTCATGCCACCCATTTGGGACAAAACTATTCCTTATGATGGCGAGTCTTTCCACCTGGAGTACATGGATCTGGATGAGTTCCTGCTGGAGAATGGAATTCCTTCCAGCCCTACTCACCTGGATTTGAACCAGAATCCACTCTTGCCTGTGGCTGAGCTGGAAGGGAAGGAATCTGCCGGTGCTTCCACTGGTTCTCCTGCATCATCCTCTTCCACTGCAGTTTACCAGCAATCTGAAGCAGCCTCCAGCACAGGTAGATGGAATAATATGGGGTTCTGAGGGACTTCTGTTGTTTTCATATTAAAAGGTGCCTCTTTAGATCAAAGAGGAGACATGCTAACCCTGTCAGTGTTTGCTGTGGTGGGTTAAACAGTACAAACATGCTCAATGTAGAGCCTTAGTTGATGTGTCAATTCATGAAGACGCTGCCTCTCCTTCTCTTCCCCTCTTCCCATCCTATGAAGAGTAAGTGTCTATTTATGTGCAGTCTGTTTTGCTTTTGAAATTATAAGAGCTGAAACAACAGCACAAAGTATTTGCTTTCTTGGTATTGCTAATGTAGTGAGAAGCTGGACATATTGAGAAAATACTTTCTCAAGTTATTTTACAACAGATTTGATAGCTTGTCACAAATTGTTTTTACTACCTTGGTCTGCTTGGGTGAGCTTATGTGAACTCAATGTATCTCAAATAACAATGTAAAATAGAAAAACAATGAAGCAATCTTTTTTGTGGTAGCCTGGGAGATGTGAAAAGAGACACTTGGAAAAGGTGTTTTAATGATGCAGTTTGATGTTCTGTGGTGCTTTGAAGTGGGAATGGAGGAACAAAAAAAAACCAAAACTGTGCTTAAATGGTACTAGGAAACTTCATTTGTAGTATGGAGATCTTCTCTATTAAAGAATTCAGCTGCTCAGGTTGCCCTAGATTTGGAGTTTAAACATGATGGCTATCACAGTACTATTTTATGAGCAAGCTTTACAGAAAGCATTTTGCTCTGGACTTCTTTTATGAATCTGTGGGAAAGATAACGTGGAACTCCTTCCATAAGTTATAGGGTGTAGCTTTTTTCTAGGTGATATGTGCATAACTTATTTATTGATCACTACTGCACATTGCAGTGACATGCAGTTTTGCAACTCATGTATATGAAGTTTTGTAAACAATAGATTATTATGATGAAGTTCATATGGACACTACCAGTGTCAGACATTCTGTTGGGGCGTTTGTTTCTATGTGGCAAAGAAGAAGAATACAGTTGCATTTGTAACAAGCCTCCTTTATTTAGTCAGTTGTTTGGAAGTCTACTTGTCTGACCTTTGAAGGTCCCAGAGCCTGAGGTCGTTGGGCAGGCTTGTTTCTGTAACAATTCGTATGGTACAAAACTCAGGCTCATACAAGTTTTTCCCTTCTTACTGCTGTTGAAGGTGCTTTTTATGTGTGTAAAGCATGTAATTTTTGCCAAGGAAGTATTAACTCCTGTCCTGCATCTGTCTGCTCATGTCTGTTAGTCTGGCATATGTTCCTAGAGTTACATTACAGACTGGACTGTGAACTCTTTCTCTGTACCAGCACCAGTACAGCACCCACCACACCTCAGGGAAGCACCAACTAATACTATTAAATATTTCTCACCACAGGGCAATAATGTTGGCTTCTTTGTTGATTCTTTTCATCCTGCTGAATATATTGTAATTTCTCCTGTTGTTGCCAGAGTCCCCACCACAAAATGAGAGAAATACGCCCAGCCCCATTGATCCTGACTGTGTAGAAGTTGAGGTGAATTTTAACCCTGATCCTGCTGATTTAGTGCTGTCCAGTGTGCCTGGTGGTGAGCTCTTCAATCCTCGCAAACACAAGTTTACTGAAGAGGACCTGAAACCACAACCTATGATTAAAAAAGCCAAGAAGGTTTTTGTCCCAGATGAGCAAAAGGTAACAGATTTATTGCTGCAAACTCTTCTAGGCCTTGATAAAAGTTTCTGACTCTTTGTCCAAGCACTTTGACATACAGAGCTAATGCAGTTTACCTACATGATTGGGCAGAAGCACTGCCAAGAATAGAATTGGCAGGCCAGCTGCTGTGCTTGCTGTTTTGCAGGTTTTGGTATCATGACCTAATTACTGGCAAGGAGCAACTGATCATGCTATACACAGAAATTAGAAGAACTATCAAGTCAAATCCTCATCACCTGCACTTTTGAAGTCCATTGTCTGTATTTGCCTGGTATTGTGTCTAATTTGGATTTAAGCAACCCAGACAACAGAACAGGTGGTTTTATGTAAAAGTTCACTCCTGAATTGGAACTAAGTAAAGGAAGCATTTCAGTTGGACAGCTTCTTGATACCCAAGTCTCTAAATCTCCTTAGTTCTAGCAATGCACTTGGTTTATCCTAGAAGAAGACGTGTGAAGATGAAATCTTACAGTACTGCGTGGTCTCCATTTTGATGTCAGAGCCCTGCAAACGTATGGAGGAGATTCCTCAATATAGCAGTCAGTGTGAATATCATTATACAATAAAGAAGTATCTCCAAAACAGTTTGGCATCTTTTTTTTTTTTTACTACAGGACGAAAAATACTGGACAAGGCGAAAGAAGAACAATGTGGCAGCAAAGCGCTCCCGTGATGCTCGGCGATTAAAGGAGAATCAGATCACAATTCGGGCAGCCTTTCTTGAGAAAGAAAATACAGCCCTGAGGACGGAGGTGGCAGAGCTGCGCAAGGAAGTGGGACGATGCAAGAACATTGTTTCTAAATACGAGACCAGATACGGACCCTTGTAAGCACACCCTTTTCCTTGTTAGGGCTCTTTGTTTTAACCTCTTAGACTTCTCTGCCATCTGTAGAGACTCCCAAAAATAAAGTTTATGGAGGCTTTGCCATTTTGCATCTACACTAGAAAAAAACCAACAAAACACAAACAAACCCTGTTTCTGTTGGCACAACTCATTCAGGCCCTTTCCTGATCATTCTGTTGTCCAAAATCTTAGTGTCCATATGTACAGCCTTGTTTTCAACAGTGGTAGAACATTTTCTGATGTCATACAATTGAACAGATTCACCTGTCTGGAGGAATAAATGTGGATCCCTCCAGATTGGACAGAACTTTGCTATCTGTTCTAACCTTAATTTTTAAGTGGAGAAAGAGCCTAGGAGACTCTCCTCTCTCTCTCTCCTTTTTATTTTGTTTTGTTTAATTTTCAAACTCTTGTTCTTTTCTCCTCTCCATTCCACCTCCCCCTCCCAGTAAAAGTGTAAAACATAATTTTAGGATATAAGTAGGTGTTGCTGGGCAGCATCATGGAATTGTTTCCTCTCCCATTCAGAGGCACTAGAAAGTATCTGTTGTATGGAACTCTGTTCCTGTTGGAGAGGAATAGGGAAACCTTTAGGACGGGAAGACAGGAAAATATTCAATCTCTTGTGAAAACAGAAGTATTGTGAGGTTAATCTATGAATGTTATGCGGGATGGAGTCAGTGCAGTTTTGATTACAATACTGTCTATATGTCTTGATAGGTTCTAATCCTGGATAACTTGCAGAAACCAAGGAGAGAGAACAGTAGTGAATCACTCACTTTACATATATGGACAAAATAATTTGATGTGGTTTCTAGACTGCATTTCTACCACCACCTCTCCTTTTTTTCCTTAGAGGGTCTTCCCTCTTGAACTTCTGATAAAGCAGCATGTTGCACTTAACTGAGAAGTAAGGGAGATTTAGAAAAAGAGATCCTGCTTATTAGGCTGAACCTTAAGCCCTAGCTGTTAAAAAATGGCCAGCACCTTATGCTTTGAAAGAAGGGGCTTTTTTAAAGAAGTAAACAAGCCACTGTTACTTTACTGCACCTTACCTGTTGTGCAAGAGATTGAGAAAGAGTTTTGGTCCTTTGCCTCGTGAACGTGCTATGGGATGAGCTACACCCACTGTAAACATGAACAGTTTACCTCATTCTCCTGTGTAGCAGTATATCTGGTCTCTCCATGCTTGCTGGTTCTATCTCCAGCATGTTTCCTTATAGAAAATTAGCACACAAGCCTTGCCCTCTTGGAAGTAATCCATTCTCAGCATCGAGCACTGCTTTAACAATATATGGTATTAAAAGAAAAAATATGCTGTGTGTGATGTTGAGACCTTCTACACGATCTACAACTGCAAGAACTAGAAGCTTTACCAGAAGTATATGTCTGGAAGTCCTCTTAACAAGCAAAGCTGTCTTAACATAGTGGCTGTGTCAGAACTCTTAGGCTATACTTTCTGGGATAATATTTATATAAAGGAGTAAATGTGGGATGATGATGATGAGGGTAGTTGCAGTTCCTCTACTGAAATCTGAAAATATATTAAAAAAGCATTGGGATTTATTTTCTATGCTAAAGACTAGCTTGTCTTTTAAACATAATGTGGAAATTATGAATTTAGAGCAATTTTGTGTTGCCTTTGTAAGGAAGTGGAGAAGCAGGCTAATCCCCAACACTTAATGTATGCCTTGAACAATCCCCTCCCTCTGTTACGCTCTTAATTTGACTAGAGTGGCTCTTGATGCGGTGTTGGTCTAATTTCTTTCAAACATACTAAAAATTGTCACCCTTTCAGCAGGGATTTTTTCTTTCACAGGGTGGTTTGTGGTGGTGATGGTGGGAAGTATGTTATAAATAAATTGTCACACTTAACACTTTGCTTTGTTTAAAGTGACTTATCTGATTCCGAGTGATGCAACTTTAAAGACTTTTAAAAACAAAGAAACTAAAAAGCACACATGAATCGCCAGAGTTCCAGTGTGCCAGTCTTCAGAGTGAGCAGTGAAATCTATGAGGTGTCCCAACACAAACAACTGATGATGACCCTGCCTGCCTCCTTGCCTGCAAGTACCCCATCTGACTACCCAGGGCTGGGCATGATGAAAAGTGCAAAGTCTCCTTAATTCTGTATATGGCTTTCTTATCTGTCTTTCTCACTGTAACTATGAACTACAAAAAGCTTACCTACTGGGGTTTTGTCAAGACACTCAAAGTTCATGTCTCAAAGTCTGTTGACAGCCTTTGTGAATAGTGACTCTTCGTTTTGGCACTCGAGTGGAAGAAGAGAGGGAGTTTTAAATGAAAGTGTCTGTATATATAAAGAACTGCTATATTTTAAGACTCTTTTCCCTGCAGTATAATGAATTTTATTTAATACTGCAGCTCACTTCTGGTGCAGTGTAGCGTATTGTGGAGTACTGTGAGTGCAGAACTAAAGACACCAGGAAGACAGCAGCCTGTAAGGTGTGAGACTTCAGTGCAGAAGATTACAGCAGATGTACTGAAATAATCCAGAAGGCACCACAGTGTGCCATACAGAGAGTAATAAACCTCTATCAAATGACCCATGTAATAGTAAACCACATTGGTGGCTTTCCTGCTCCACAGCTACACTGGTGTAACCTGCCTTTTCCTTTATTTAGTTTATGAGGCTCACTTTATTTTATGGTATCTTGCTGAAACAGGATCTGTTCTTCTGCTAATGACTTAGCAATCATGGAAAAGGTGCTATTCTGAGTTGCTGATCTCCAAGTCTTTTGGCAGTCTGAAACTACCAAATGAGTATTAGCTCCAGGAAAACAATGGCTATTAGCTGCCATATTACAGTTTTCTGTCTCTTGACTGCAGGACAACTGCGGTGCTGATGGTGAAACAGCCAATGATATCCCACAGTTAAAATGGGCAGCTTAAGTGTGAGGACCCTTGTGTCAGTGCGGGAGGGTAGATGAAAGCTTGGACGGATTGCGGAGATGTTTATTGTGTTTAGAAGATGGAGGAAGTAGGTGGAAGTTCCGTTGTAAGAGTTTCATCAGCATAACAATAATCTGCTCTTATATTAAGGGAGCTTGAGAGCTAAATCTATGTGGAAAGAACAAGAGTACTTACTTTCTAGGAAAGGAGTACAGGGCTATGCTTGTGGTCAAAATGGAGCTTGTAAGACAGGAGTGTGTTCATGCCTGGAGATTGATGAGTAGCATACACCTCAAGAAAAATAATATTGAAAGCTTTCTGAAGCACAAGTGCCAAAATTATGAGGCATGACTAGTTACCAGCATAGCTCAGTGCTATTATATTGAACAATTATTTTGACTTTGTGTTTACCCAAGAGATTCCACCCCTAATTTCAGAGCAGAAACACATAGAGAAAGATGTGAGAAGCAGCAGCTAATATTCTAAGCTTAATTAAAAAAAAAAAATCAGAAGTCAGGATTCATAACCAGTGTTCGCCAGCATAACCTTTGTACAGAGCTTATATATTAAATATAGTTTTTGACCTATCATTTTTAATGGACAATGTACTGAAGTCAAGAAAGTGTTTTTAACTTTTTGCTGGTTACCAAAGTATACCTGGGACTGTATTATTATAATTTGGGATTATAAAGCTCTGAGATAATCTTGGGATATTTTTATCAAATAATGAATATCTTAGTTCCATGTTGCTGAAATGGCAGGATATATTTCTACCTTATTAAGTATTACTGATTTGGACTGATATTTTTGGTATGTACTGGTTTTTGCTTTATTTTGGTGATAAAGGCCCAAACCATGGATAAAAAAAAACCAAACCAGCATCAAAACAACCATGACAGCATGTAAATGTAGCAACTTTTTTCATTTATAATTTCTAAATTTTCAGTTAGCCCTGGCTGTTCTTAAACGTCATGCTTCCTGTTTAAATTACAAAGCTGAAAGCTAAATAACTGGGCAAGGAGTTGCTTCATTTGGATCCTACTGTGCTTAGGAATATCTTTTAAATACTTATTGCTACAGGATTTGGTTTTGCAGTATGTCATGACATTTTAACAGCAAAATATTCAGTCAGTGAGATTAGCATATGCAATTCTATTGTTTTATTTCTGTTATCTTAAAAGCTTATACAATGGAAACTAACAGTGAATGTTCATTAGATCTTTCTTTCAGAGAAGACTGTTAGCAAACATTTGTGCTTCCCTGTAAGACAATGCAGATTTGCACAATCTGTGATTCATGTGTCTACGGGTTGCAAAACTGGAAAATCGCACTTTAGGGTGAGTGGGGCTCAACTTTTGTAGCTGGAGAATTCATTGTTGTTGTTAAGAAGCAGTATCTTTAAAGACAGATGAGAACATAGTAACTATTTTAAAGGAGTGCAGATATTGCCAGACAAAAAATACTGTGCAATGCTGAATTCCTTTCTCAGTTTTTGCAATCTCAGGAAGTTAAGTTTATTGCTCCAGAGCTCTCTGCTCCTCTCAGAATAATTCGCTACATCATTTTGTTTCTTTGACTAGGATGACAATCCTATCTGTAAGTGATAACTTGGGTATGTTTTCTTAGTGATCATAAGAAGACCAATATTCTTTTAGCTCAGTTTGAATATTAAAAGATGCTGAATTGACACTGTTAGGATTTGAAGTTCTGTAGCCTTGAAACATACTCTGTAGAGGCCATAAGTGTGCCTGATGCCAACCTACCCCATTCCACAAAGGGACCATCTCCAAGGGGAGAGAATAAAGGGCATGTGCACCTTTCAGCATCACTGCAGGGATTGCCAGGAAAGAGCAGTTTATGACAGAGCTGTACTTTCATTGGGAAGTAGATTGATACCACATGGCCATTTCATAGCTCTAACTTTGAAAATATGTAAACTGTGGATGAGATTTGTGGACAATGAGTGTTGTTTTACTCTACAGAAGACAGCAGCTATAAATAAATGACACGCAATATTTAATACAGTATTGCTTTCATACATTATGATCTAATCTAGTGTCTAAAAATTCCAAGAAGCCTGATCTTTCACCTGTTGCCACGATATGCTCCCACTGAAGCTAGTAACAAAGATCTCATTAACTCCCACAGGAAAAAGTCTTTTATGTGGTTATTGTAAAGTTTTAGCAAGTGCTGGAGTCATAGGTGTCTTTGCTTTACTCTGAAGCATTCTGTGCTGGGATCAGGTGGATACATCTCAGATTGCAGGTGTAGTGTTGGTAAACTGATCCTGATAGTTTTAATATTCAGATAATCTGAATTTTGCTTTTTTTTGGTCCTGCATGGACAGAGTGAGAAGGTAGCGTACTATAAACTTGTGTTGGAGAAGAGATGCTTTTGGGTTGTTTGGTTTTTTGCTAAGCGGCTTTTTGCAGTAACATTTTATATCTTTTCTGACAATTCTCCATTTCCTTGCTATGCTGTTTGAAAGCCCCAGGTGTTCTAACTAGAAATCACTTTCAACATTATCTGTAGGCCTGATACTAATTGTACCAAATCAATTTCAAGTTGGGAGGTGCAGTGGAAGGCCAGCAGCTTTGGGAATACTGTAATAAAACCACTTACGCAGAAAAAAACCCCCAACTTTGTAGATGGCAAAAATAATGGACCTGCACAGAGGAGAATGTTGCTGCTTCAGTATTGTAAGCCACCTGAGCATAAAAAGGTTTTGTTCCCTGTGATCAGGTGCTTTCATTTTTAGTGAGAGAGAAGGTATCTCGGACCTTTGTAAAATCCAGATAGGCTTTTGTTCACCCTTCTAGTTTTAGTTGCTAAGCACAAGATGAGAAAAGCAAATTTATCTTAGTGCATAAATCTTATATTTTTGGCAACATGCACCTAAATCCATAAAGAGCAAAATCATTTCTTAGTGCTAGTGTTTTGCCTTTGCAGCACTACAAGACTCTGATTGGCTTTCTAGATGTTCAGATAATTACTCTGGTCTGTATATCTGCCACTGTAACATGGTGAAGATAGATAAACTCACAATTGAAGACTGGCAGAAAGGTAGAAAGAATAGGCTTAACTAAATACCTGTGAACATGCTAACATAATGCTAATTGAGAAATTATAGTGATTTAACTCATGATAATGCAAATTGTCACATAGATGTATATTGTTAGTTTGATAGTCTGCTATCCCTCGTGAGTCACTTTTGGAATGCAAACTTCTTGAAGTTCAGACACCTACAGGGAAAAAGGAATCCTTTGAGGAAGGTACATATATAGAAAGACATAGATACTTGGCAAGGAGAGCAAAGAATGAAAGAGGAAGAGGAGAGTAATGCAAGAGTCTGACCTGAATGAGATTGCTAAAACTGACAGCTCACTGTTTATAATTTTAGGCCAATTTGGATCCCCTCAGTTTAGCATCATACTGAGGATAAGTACTTGTTTAGGTGTTGGTCCTACTTCCACAGTCCAGAAGGAAGTGGAAGGAATATACAGATAGGGAGGAGAGTTACTGCAGGAAGGCCTGAAAAAATAGCTGTTGCTTCAACTAAGTGTGCTGTTGCGCTTGGATTTGACCTGCCAATGTGAACTGGTCAGTGCTGTCTCATGAGGAAACTATCTGAGGCCCCAATCTTTTAAGGCCTCAATTCTGCTGTCACTTCTGCATGGGAAGAGCCCTATATTTATAGAGAACCATGTGGACTTGACAGGATCTGTTCTTGAATGTGAAGCTCTGCCCAGGCAGTCAGCTGCAGAATTGTGTCCTTAACACACTCTCCAGTTGTAGTTACAGGGCTGTTGATATTAAGTGTAATTTGGGTGCCTGTTATATAGCCAAAACCCTTGTTACTTCATTTTCCTAACTAAGGCATGAGCAGAAGCCCTTTGCTGTACAACATCTGTAAAAAACTTAAAAATGTACTTCACATACGTCTAGTAAATTAAGGCATGTGATTTTGGTCTGTGGGTCTCAACAAACCTTGCTCGTGTACCTGCCTGAATGTTTTCGTAGATCTGCAGCTACGTTTCAGTGAGAAGGGATGGTGGGATTTGTTTTCCCGAGGGGGAACAAGAGCAGCTCTCACCTGTCACACTGGGGTGACCGCTCGCTACTGGCCAGGATCAGGGATGGATGCATCCTCCGCACTTTTATGTGAAGTTGTCTGAAATATGGTGATTAACATGATTATTGGAATACTGTATTTTGTATAACTTAGAACATGTAAATACACTTCTAAAACTAATCTGTTCTATAAAGTAATAAATAAGTGCTTCCATTGTAATATCTGAATATTGTTAATGCTTCATGTAGCTTGATTTGGGATTATTTCTTTCCTAGAGAACTACAGAAATCAAAACAAAGATTGATGTTGTGGATTTCTAGTCTAGTTGTGATGCTTTCTATCAACAAAAAATGTTTTAAAAATAATAATGAGCTATATAAGCAGAGAAACTAAGATTTTGAGGGAACTGATTCTCTTCCAGTCTTTCTTTAACAGTAGTCACTGATTACATTCATAATTGTACTCTACCCGTCTTATTAGCTGGACAGTTGATTTGTTTGTGAGTAGCATTTGGAAAGTAGCAATATTAAATTATTTGTAAACTTTAGTGACTGAGGAAAACTAAAGCTGGGTGGTTTTTGTTGGGTGGGTTTTTTTAACTATTCTCTCTTTTGGCTCAAACAGATCTGTCTCCACCCTTCAGCCAGACTGCAGCAAGTTGCAGTGTAACAGTGACTGACTGTTCCTGAAGCTCATTTAGGACCTAGATAGTCTACATCTTTATTAGTTCCATTATGTACATAGATGACACAGGTTTCCTGTTGTGGTGTGGAGAGAGAAAGTGATTAATGACTTGTGGTTTTGCTGAGTACATGTTCACTGGATGCTGCACAGCTGGACCTTTCATCAGCTTTCATGACCTTTTCTATCTTGTGTTTAAAAGAAAAAAATAGAAAACAGTGGAGTGAGAATCATGAGCAGTCTGCTAGGAAATCTGAACACTTGGGTTTTGAGGAGGAGGTGAGATTAATCCATCAGCCTTCATGTAAAGAGATTAGCCTGTGATGACACTTGCTCCAGCCATAATGTAACTTTGTCTTTAATGCTGTACTGGAGTAGTCTCCTCTCTGGTAACAGCTGTGTCTGCAGTGTTCCATAAATGACAAAGCCACATCTTTCGTAGTGGGCAGAGACAACAGCATCTCTTTTTATTTTCTTCTATTTTTTTTCCTCCTCTCAGTGTCTCTAGGCTGTAAAATAGCTATGAAACAGCTGAGCAAATGTGCAAGTTATTCTGAAAACTCTGTTGTTGTAAAGCTTTTTAAGACACATACAGTTTTTAACTAAATTTGAGGGAACTCCTATCTGCTATATTTGGCCTGAAATTCTGTTGCCTCTTGGATAAAAGTATTTTTTTGTCTTCAGATGTGACACTGTTCTGTCCCATTCATTCAGTGGGATGGATGATAAATCTGCACAGTATTTATATAAGATATAAATCTGATCTTACTTTTACTGCGTGTTAAGTTGTTTAATCTCTTGGATGTCTACTCCTTGAGGTTGTCTGTATAATTCCTGTATATGTAGCTGCTTTTTGAAGCAGTCCATCAAGTGCATTTGAGATCATCCTGACTGAAAAATTCCACAGAAGTGAAAGACATTATAGAGCTTGTAAAGCAGCTGGGTAAAATGGTATTGCCATAAATGGTTTTAATTTATATATGAATCTTCTGTCCCAAACTGCTTGTTTCGTACATAAACCTAAACACTCCTGGCAGCTGATGGGTGAAAATAAAGGTGCTTAAACAGCAATCTAATGAGGAAAGGGCATTTCACTATTACAGAGTTGGTATTATTTTATATTTCCATTTATTACACTTTTTTAAATGTATAAACCACAGATTTGAATTCTCAAAGTCTTTGGCTTGGATTTTGTGAGTAGTTTCAATCCTCTCACTTCTCTGCTCGTAACTGGTTTTTAAGAAAAAGAAAAGCTTTTGTTTAAAATGTAAATTTTTGACTGTATTAAATTCTGTTAGTACCCTTCCTTTTTAAGAAATAAAATGTATATTCCACTATGCTGAGATCCAGTAATTTTGTTCTCTAGATAGCATACTGTGTGGTGTACAGCTCCACTGCCAGCATTACACCTGCAATTTGCAGTGAAGTTGGTAGACTCTAAAGCAGCTGATCACCTATTGAGAGCAGGTTCTTGCTGTGCATTTCCCATGTGTTAAGTGTGTTGGTAACAGGTATACAGTTCCCTGCTTTTATTTTCTGGATTAACTGATTTCAAAAGCATTGGAAGGTTTTGTGTTTGTCCTGCATTGATTCTTGGTTGAACTCTCTCAGGTAGGGGGAGAAATCTGAGAACAAGTCAGCCACAAACACTTGGACCATGCTTTGTTACATTGGGGCTGAGAACATCCACAAAGTAATCAGAATTTTACTTTCTTTCATGGGAAGAAGTGACGTTCTGAATAATCAAGTTTTGTCCATGAAGACATCTTTCTCTGTACCTTGCCATTCTTTTTTTTTTTTTTTTTTCTTTTAAACTAAACCTCGGTTGGTTGATTGATTGATTGATTTGTTTGGGGTTTTGGTTGGTTCATTGTTTTTTCCATTGGTGGTTGCGTTTTTTTGTTTTTGTTTTCCAAAAGCTGGTAATTGAAGATTGACCTGGTAAGAAATTTATGTCTTCTATATATTCACTGCATCTCACACATGCTTTCAAGGTAGACAATATCACTGATGCTTCAGTATAATCTCTAGATAAACTGCAGTAAGGATCTTTGTTGGATCTTCACTTTTGTAAAAGGTGTCTTGTTTGATTAGTGATGGAGGGTGGTAGCAAGGAACAAACTAAGTGTCAGTGAGTTATCTCTGGCTGTCTTCCAGAGCCATGGCAGGATTAGTGACCCAGGCAATTTGTTTATGAAAGCAAAAAACCTCCCTCTTTAAAGGGAGGGGCCTGACCTCTACCAAAGGCCAAGAACTTCTCATGGCCAAGCCAAGGATTTGCCCTAGAAACTGACTGGATGCAAAGCTGTGCTGGATGTATCCTGGTGTTACACGGCCTTAAGAGAGTGGAGGGTATTTGGCATTTTTTCCCTGTTGGGGTATCAGCTGGCAGCAGCACCAATGTTTGTTACACTGCCTTCTTTTCAGGGAGTTTGAATATTCTCTTGGGTGGGTGGGGAGTGAGTTTATAAATGTACTAACTCTGCACATTATATTACTAGTTCCCTTTGGGAAATCTTGCAGCTATTAGTGATCTGAAAAATGGCAACTGCTTACTTAGCCTCCTTCCTGTTGTGTTTTGGGAAGATCTGCTGATCCTGGGACTTTAGATACATTGATACTCAGTTTTGTTCCTGCTGGCTACATCAGATCCACAGAGGAGCAGAAAGGATCTGTCTCCAGTTGGGTATTTAGTACTCTGTAGCTGCAGTGGAATGCTGTGGTTGAGAAATAAGCAAGATCTGCATCCACAAGCGCCTTGGGGTTTTTGCTTGCTCTTCGTTGTGACTGTTGGCTGGACATGACCATTGAGAAAATGTGTCTTAGGCTTCTGAGGAAATTGAGAGCAAGCTGACAATAAGGGAGTAAAGCCAGAAGCTGATGGAACAGCTGTGATAGACTGGTGCTTAGGTGGGTGGAGTGTCACTGGGAAATAATTGCAAATGAGTAATATGGGACTAGCCTTCCTCCCATAAGGAAAAGAGAGGAGGTGAAAGAGGCTGGCTTGGGAGGTAGAGTGGAAAGTTGCTGGCATTATTCCAGATGTTGCAAGCGGTGAGTTCATGTACTTTATCCCTCTGTGCCTGATCACAGTTTTTATAATCAAAACTGGCTCTTGTATGCTTTATTCCTGAAATATGCTTCCAGCTTGCAAGAGCAGGCTCAGCACCCGCCCCACCCCCGGCTGAAGGCTGGAGGAACAAGGCTTTGAGCCAGATCCATGTGCGTGTTCCACGGTGGCAGTGAGGCGGCAGTAGGCTCCCCCTGCCACAGGCTTTTTGCTGTGGCTGCACCTTGTGCCGCAGTCCTGTTCAACCCACCTGTGCTGGAGAAGGGTGCGGGTGGCTCCCAAGCACCTGCTGCTTCAGCCTTCGTTGTTTCTGCTGGTGCACTCATTTTATCCTGCTGCTTCCTTATTTGTTCCTTAAGCTTTATAGGGTGTAAAATACATAATTTCAGGAGAAGTTACCTCATCTTTTCCTAAGTTCGCATACTGCCTCAGTCCACCAAACCACGGTTGCTCCGGTGTCCTGCTCCTGCACTCTGCTCGCAGCCCGGGATAAGCTGCCGTTTCAAATCTTTATCCTGAAGGAAAGGCTGGCTTCATCAAGTGCTAAGACGGCAGCCGTACTGCAGGGCCCATCCCGCGGTGTGACACGGTCTGGGGCGCGCGGGCACGGAGCTCCCGCTGCTCCCCTCACGTCCCCGGCGGCGCCGCAAATGGCGGCCGGGCGGCGCCCTCCCTCGGTGCCGCGAGGTGGCGCTGCCGCAGCGCGCACCGCCCCGTCCGGCCCTGCCCGCCCCACGGCCCGGCGGCCGCAGGGGGTCCCGGCACACCGGGGCCGCCACCGCTCGGCTGGAGCTCAGCAGGGTAAGCAGCAGCCTCAGCCTCCTGCTACGGCACCTGCCGGGCTCCGACAGCTCTCCGAAGTCCTCCGAGCTGACTCCCCGCAGGCCGTCACCGAGGCTCCCGGGTCAGGTGCGCCCTGCAGCCCCAGCACTGAGGGGGACAAGGCGCAGGCAAAAATAGCAGGTCAAAGGCTGAGAGTCTTGTGACAGTGCGGGCTCCGTGCCGCGCTGAAACGTCGGGCTGAGACTTTGGACTCTTTTGGGCCTGCCCGAATCAAGACATTTGGAGATCATCCAGGGAACGTCCTGACTGCCTAAAGGCACTCTCTCCCTTCCCGTGGCCGAGGTCCACAGAAACTTAAGGGTGCAAACAGCACCAGGAGTGAGTGGCAGAGAGCAAAGGTGTCTCTAGTGTTCCCCAAGCTCCTGCAACAGGGACAATGCAGCCAAGGAGTCCCAGAAGGGCATTGCCTGTCATGGTGAACAACACCTCTAGCTCCCCAGGTTGCCACAGCATACCAACCAAGCCCGGGGGAAATCCTTCCATAACCCTAGAGCTGGCTTTGTCCTGAGACTGTGAGCAAGGCAAACCAGCACACCCAAAGCGTGACTAAGAGCAGCAGGAGTGACCCTATTCTCCTCCCTGCCTTCCCAGCCCTGTGGCTACTGTGGCCAGAGAGGTTACAGAAATGAAGGAACTTAATTTCCTAAAAACCCAGAAGGAAAAGAGGTGACCTCTTTCTTGCCTCTTTAAAGATCTGGGAGGACCCTGAAGCACAACAGTAATGATATGTAACCAACCTACAGAGGATGCAACACACTGCGGTTTCAGCTCTGTACCAATCCCTCTGGGGACCAGTTTGGGGACATGATTGTAAGCTTCATTTCAGACCTGTGTATGGCTCATTCTGGGCTCCCTCCTCTCCTGCCATGCAATGACTACCAGCCTGCTGAGTCTCTTACCAAATTAGGCTTCTTCTGCCCACCTTCCAGCCTGACAGGCTGTCACAGAAGTTTATATCATGGCTGGCTAGGAACTTCTTTCTAATTTTAAGTCTAAATGTATTTATGATCCAGATAAGCTTCTAAGAGAACAAATTAGACTTTTGCCCTAGTATATCTTTTTGATGCATGGATTTTAACTACTCTCAAACTCTCCTGCTTTAGATTAAACAAGCTCCACACTCAAAATGGCCACTCACAAGCCTGCTCTGTACCTGCTACAGATCAGCTCCATCTTTCCTGAGGAGGGGTGTTGAGAGCAGCATCTGCAATGCCAGGTGAAGAGGTACCTCACACTTGCTGGTCTCTTCAGACAATTCTTTGATGGGCAAATCCTTAAACTGAGTGTCTTTCTTCAGAGCCAAATTGGTAGCACATGGGCAGTGTCTACCCACCGCAGGCCTTCTTCCAATGCTCCGCCTTGAGGGGTGCCTTGTTTACAACATTCTGGGGCAAAACACTTGCTGGTTTTGACAGCTCTCCCTGTGACTATCAGAGCCCCTTTCTTAGACAGCTCCTCACCCACCTTGCCTCTTCCCTACTGGTCCCCATGCCAAGAGCACTCAGTGGGAGATGGGACAATTATGTAGGTCCCTGCTCCAGACCATCTGTCTCTTGCTCTTGCTCTGAGGGACAGGGTGGTGCTGGGGTATCATGTTTCCACAGTAGAAGGTAGGTTTTTCCCCCTCTAGATCCATTCTGCTCTTCTCCAAGGAATTGTGATAACCCTGTGGCTCAAGGAGGAGGGAATGACCTTTCTAAAGTTACAGAGAGAGGCTGGGGGAAAGAAAGGAACACTGCTGGTCCTGGCGACAAGCAGGGCTCTGAGACGTGAAGGAGAGGATGTCAGGGGACTGTTGATGGCCAGAGGGCTGGAGGAGGACATGTCCTCTGGGTAGCACCAGCCCTGCACTGAGGTGCTGCATGTCCCTCTGTGGCAGTACAAAGAATTGCTGAGGACCTGTTCAGCAGAACCCAGCAGGACCGGTTGCCCCCATGGGCTGGACATCCACATAGCCTGGCTGGAGCTGTGGGGAAAAGAGCTGGAGAAGGAGGGCAGGGGAAGGTTTAAAAATAGTTCCCTTCTCATTTTTGCAGCTGTCATTCATGGCGCACAAGCCAGCCCGAGGCCTCCCAGCTCCCATCCACATTACGCCTTACATAATGGGAGGCACGCAGGCATCGCTTCGGGCCGGGAACAGGCATCAGGCTGGGAACAGGCAGGGACATGACATTTACACTACCCTGCCAAAGCCGATGAGCAGCTCCAGGGTGTCCAGGCCCCGAAAACAGCCTGTGGGTTGGGGAAGGCAGCTCGTGTGGCTGTCAAGGGCAACCCAGCCACAGCCACAGTCTGGAGGCAGGGCAAGGGAGAGCGGGATGCAACCCAAGATGAAGGCTGGCCTCAGTACGGGCTGCTGGCAGAAGGCTGGTCCAGCCTGCTGAGCCACTGTGGTGCTTCTGGAGCAAACAGCTGTGGGAAGGGGTTAGAGGCTGTGGGGGGGTCTGTGGGAAACACCACAGTAGGTCCTGAGGGGTGACTGTTTGCCAGAGGGGAAGATGTGGCCCCAGGCAGCAGACAAGGAGGGAGGGGTGTAGAGATGGCACAGAGAAGCAGAGAACAGGGATTGCAGAGCAGCCCTCCAGGGAGGGGAGCTGGAAAATAAGTGCAGGAGATGTGGGAGGATAGGTCTAGGGGAGGAGGAAAGGGACAGGCAATGAAGAATGGGACAGTGCTGAGGGGAGCTAGTGTGAGAAGGAGGCCGAGTAGATGAGGAGAGTTTTGGGAGAGAGGCAGAGAGGGAAAGGCAGTTCTGGAACTGTTGGGGGCTGGGGAAATGGAGGATGATTGAAGTGCTAGAGGGAAAGGTGAAGGTCCACCAGAACCGCCAGAACTGCCTATCCTTTTCTGCCACCTTGGTGCTACAGAACAAATGTTGCAAAGACATTCCACACCCCCCCATGTCAGCCACACTGGGCTCAGGCACTGCTCCCGCATGCTTTTTCCCTATCCCCTCCAAGCCTCCTCAGCTTGGAAAACTGCTAACTCAGGGAAATTCCAGAGACAAGGGGCTGCACATGTGGCACCAAGTCAGGAGGACAGAGCTGGGCAGTGCTGAGGAGGCCACTGCTCTGCGCCTGCAAGCCTCAGCCTCTCAGCCTATCTCATTTAGAAATGCTTCCACCGCTCCCACCTTCTGGCCAGGAACTGAGCCATATGTCTGCTCACTGTAGGATCCTCTCTTCTTCCAAAGATTACTGGCTTTCATGCTTTATACGCCAGCAGCCAGACTGCCTTGGGTAAGGCATGAGTCACTGTGGTGTGGTTATTTAAAGTGTGTCTCCTTAGCACCAGCCACGTGCCTGTGCTGTGCAGGCTGAGAAGGAACACACTGCTGGACTCCAGAGTTTGCACACGGAGGGCCAACTGCTGAAAGAAAGGCTGAGACTGGGCTTCCTTCTCCCAGAGCAAATTTCTCAGCAGCCTCCTGTCAGTGGGGAGAATAATGTGGCTCGTCCGAGTCTCAAACCACACCAGGCTATTTCTGCATCCACAAACCATACTTCACAGGAGGTGACTGTGTTGCCCGGGGGCTCAGCAGATCTGGGGCTGGTTTGGCAGCCATGCAGTCACCTTCTGCACAGGAGGCATGACCTGGACTCATCAGGATGGTGCCGGGATGGTGCTTGTGTTCGCCTGATGCTGGAGCAGAAGATGGAGTCCAATCCTGAAAATTGAAGCCATCTAAGGACTTCTAACAACTGTTGGGGAGATGGATGCCTTAGCTAGTAAATATTTATGGTATATTCTAACTCCTCCTGCTGTTCTCCATTAGGGCTGACGGAAGATCTCGTCTGTGTTTCCTCGCACAAGTGATTTTCTCTGGCCCAGACCAGAGACTGTACCTCTGATCTCCTAGTCTGGGGCAGCGAAAGCTCAGAGATGTTGTCACTGGTTACAGGGCACTGAGATGGCAGGATGTGTCCGCATCTTTCTCTTCTTTTGGACCAGGCCACTCAGGACCAAAACAGCCCTTCCCCAAAGCCTGGCTGCTTCTGCTGCCTCTTGTGCAGGCCTGGATCCACATTAGCCTTTCAGGGAGGGCTTTTCACAGGGGTGAGATGCCTCGTTGACTCCATGCAAGATCACTTTTTCTCTCCTGTAACATATGTAATTTAGATTCACAGTGTCACAGAATGTATCAGGGAAGGTATTTGTGGTAATTGCTCACTAGGCATTTGCAGAAGAAGCCAGGCTCATCTCTTCCAAGCCAGCAAGAGCAGGAGAGAAATGTGCCAGCTATCAGAGCTGTTGTCCTCTTCACACCCAGGTCCTTCCTGCCTCCCTTCTCTCGCCTGTTGGAAGGCTGCTCTCTCTTCCATCTGTCTCTTTGCGTTACCGTTTGCTTTCGCCTCCCTCCCTCCATCTCCTTTGCTTGGCTAGTCTCCCCACTGATGATATTGTTACCCTAATCTTGAGCATGCCACACTGAACTATGAGTCTGTTTGCAAGCTGAGACACCTTAGGCCTGCCTGGTATTAGGCCAGAAAAAGCTATTGTTGTTGGAGTTGGCACCAACCACTTGGGAGCCAGCAGTGGAAGGCTCTGACCCCATGCCCAGTCTGAATAGAGAGTAGCCTGGAGCTGCGTTCAGGCAGGATGCTACCCTGATACCTTGACAACAATGTGTCCAATTAAGCCCTGTGGTATTTTTGTAATAGCAGAGCTGTGAGTTGCAGCTTCCCAGCTAAATTGCACTTGAGTAATACTCTCATGACTTGACTATCTCTGCAACATTTTAATTAGTCATTTCTGTCTTCCCTACCATGACACGGTATTAGTACAAAATTATTGTTATTAGTACCAAATGGCTGCCGTGACACCCACTGTCACACAGCTCTTTCAAGACGGGGCAGTGTTCCAGCAGCGGTGGGTGTTTTTGGAGCCACTGGGGGAAAGAAACATCAATATAATGGGTTGTTATCCAAGAGCAGACTTTTTCACTCCTTTTCTTTGCAGGCCACTGAGGGCCTGACACCCAAGGGCCGTAATGCTCCCACAGAACTCAGCTCTGATACTGAGTGCAGCAGAAGCAGAAACAGGCCCTGGGGAAGGATGGCAAGGACAGGACCTTGGGATGGAAAAGATTCAGAGGATCCGTGTATCCTGACTCCTCAAGCATCAGCAAGCAGAGCTGGATCTATACTCCTGCTTTATGCACAGCCCTGAAAGGAGCAATTTGTACTTGCAGGATAACACAGCATGGTGATCATAAAAACCTGCCTCCCTTTTGGGCTCAAGCAATTAGCCCATACTCAATGTTTCCATTAGTAAGAGAACTGAATGATGGCATTAGATAGTTTGACATAATCCTGTTTGCCTACCAAGAAGGTACAAACTCCTGCTTCTGTAAGCACAGCAGGAGCCAAACTGCATCAACAGCTTCTTTGGTCATACCTCTAAGCCTCTTTTTAGCCAGTTCTTCAACCTGCTTGCAGAAAGCTTCTCAAGCTCTTGCTGTGTCAAGTTGTACATTCTTCATTGCACTGCCTGTACACTTCTAGACAGTTTCCACCACCACTCTTCAGCATTCCTCTCCTCTCCTCTCCTCTCCCTTCTATAGCTGTGCTTTGGGATCAGTAATTCCCAAGTGTCTCAGGCCTTTTGTGGTAGACACACAGTGCAGGAATTTGGCAAGACAGAGCTTCTTTCATCAATGACATTTATCCCCCTCTAACATCATGTTTCATCAACATGAGTGACATGTAAATGCCCTGTTGCCACTTTGCTTCTGATGAAACACCTTTGGGGTTTAATGAGTTTTCCTCCTGCTGTAAACCAGCGGACACAGCTGTGGTCACTGCTGTAATCCCAAAATAATTTTGGACATCCTGGGAGGGGTGGCAGAGCCAAATGCAGCACCCTTCGGAGGTTGAAGGTTGTTTTGGAGGCTTCTACAAAGCAAGAACACACCTTGCAAAACCCATCATCCCAGCTGGTCAGCAAAGACTGGTCTCAACAAGCTGCTCCAAATGTGCTCCCCTCATCTCCTGACATGCTTCTGCAACCCTCGCATCAGCCACCTGCTCCATCATTAGCTCTTGGGCCGCAGCCAAAGACTGTGGCAACACCTGAGCTACTAATTGGGCAATTGCAGCAGTGGTAGCAGAGAAGGGATGCTGCTGCCAGCCGAGCCAAGTGCTCCAGGATGGGCCAGTGTGCAGCCAACACTCCCACTGTGCAATGCAGCCACCTGCTGAGGCCCATGTTTTTGGAAACACTGTTTCGCTGCGTGGAGGGCAGCTGTTGCCAGACAGGCAAGGCATATGTGGGAAGTGGAGAAGACCAGGAAGGAATGTAGAGGGGGAAAAAAGGGAATCAGCTGCTTACAGCTGAATGGCACAAGGGGGATAGGTACTGCAGGAGGCAAAGGGAGAGATAGGGCTGCTCACTAATGGCAGAACTCTCCCATACACCCTACTGCTGGCTGCTGTTTGCTCCTAGGATCGGGCCACAGCGTTTAAGGAAAATAATCCCTTGGAGCAAGGAAGATAGAGAGGTGAGGGAGAGAAGGCTAGGGCTTTGGAGAAGGATGCTTCTCATGTTCCCCAGGTGGATGAGCTCCTACCTGGGAATGTAGCACCCATAGTGACATAAGCTGTCACTAGGATAGGTGTCATATCCAGAGGGCTGGGAAGCCTTTCCATACCCTTGGAGTCTTCCTATAGCTTTTGGCAACATCTGCATGTAACAGCAAACATTACAGGGGTGCAGTTGAATCTGTTCACCTTCCTTTCTACTCTGCCTGCTGAAGAGATCCACAAAGCAGAGCAGACACACTCATCTGTGGGCCAGTTTGTTTAACTCCCTGAGGTCAGACCTGCTTTGCTTGGCAAGGTGTGAAGAGGTCAGCATTCACCCAGCACGAGTGAACGCTTTGGCAGGACAGGTTCCAGGCAGGAGTGAAGACAGCTGCACCCCCGGGTAAGAGGCTTTTAAATGTTTGCAAGGTGGAGAGCCACAACCCTGCAGCCTGCTTTGTTGGTGGAAGAGCCTAGAAAGCCAGCCCCCTTCACCACCAAGAGGAGTAAGATCCTGCCAAGTGCCAATTACCTCTAGGAGGAACAATTACAACTTCCCCCACCAGTATTTGCAGGTGAAGAGAGAGGCCTCACCAGGCATGGGAGCAAAGGAAAAGCTCTCTGTGCATTTGGCTAGCAGGGGAGCAGCACAGCCTGCAGTGATGACCCCTTTCTGTCTGCAGACCTTGCAGGGAGAGAGGATAACATTAAAGACAGTAAAATAAATGACAGCCAGAGGGGCTTTCTAATTATACTTTCCTCAACAGAGTTGTATCACAGAAAAATACTTGGGAAGGGTTTGTTAGGGGTTTTTGTGAGGTCAGAGCCAGTTCCCTGTACCAAATTCTGTCAATGTTAACAAGCGTCACTGGATAAAATCATTAGATTTTTGTCAACCAGGCAAACACAGTGACACCCTTTCCCTTTGCCTTTTTACCTCTCGGCTGTGGAAGCCAAAAGGCACGTCCAGCCATTTGTGGGAAGCTTTGACCACTGAGGTGACACGGTCTTCCTCCAGTGTAGTGCTGTGGTCTGGCTTTTGTGGCTTCCTCATGGGACCCACCCCCACTGGCTCTTGCAGCCCTATGAGGGCAGAGCAGCTCTGGACAAGATACTTGTGCAACTTTGTAGTACAGTCCAGGTATGTTACAGGAAAATATCCAGCTCCAACCGGTTCTGGACTAGGAAGGTCTACTGGCCAGGCAAGGCAAGGGCCAGGACACAGTTATTAAAAAAACCCTCCACTTCCTACTTAAGCTTTGAGGACTGCTGTTGTGGCCCTCAGATGGCCTCGTTCAACCAGTTCACTCCACTTTCCAGGAAAGCTCCATCACAGGTAGAGATCAATCAGGTGCTGCTGGAAAACCCATAGGTCTTAGCAGTTACTCTGTGCACTCAGTTCACTCAGTCTAAGGCACCCCACCGGAGTCAAGTTTGGATGGACTATGGTCCTTTCAGAGTGTTTTTAGGTGCAAACTGGGAAGCCTGGAGTTGTTTCTAAAAATCTCTTCAGCTGCGACATTGTCTGTTCATATAAAGATGTGGTCAGTGGCTTTCTGCAGTACTGGCCTCATATGACTGATGGAGTACCTGCTGGTTACATGCTGTATTATTCTCTGCTGGTGACAGAGCTCTTGTAGCCTCCACTGTCACCTCTGTAACCATTGACTTTGGGAAGGTTTCTACTTAAGTTCCGTGACTGGTCAAAAAATTTCCATAACAAAGAAAAGAAAATCAGATTTCTCAACAGCACTGCACTTTTGGAAAAAACAATTCCAAGATTAAAAATAAACCCTTATCAAAATAAAATAATCTTTCTTAGCTGGCTTTGAATGGTTATTCCCAATGGTCGTCTCTCATTTGAAGAACCAAGTGATGTCTCTCTTGCATGGTTTTGTACACTTGATCTGTGGTGTGATTTATTATCCAGACCATAAGAATTTTTCTTTGTTTATGTTTCTAAAAAACAGCAATTTGTGGTTCCCTGTGGTGATGTGTTAGCACAGACTGTGGGTTATAGCACCCAGTGCCTTTGTCCAACAGTGACAGCTTACACTGCTCTCCTCAGCAGTATAGATCACCTTCAGCTCTGCCTTGGAGCATCACAGCCCACCTGTCCTCTTTCTGGTCTTGCTTTGTTAGATCCTATTTTGTCTGGGTTTGTCAAGCCTTTTCCCTTCCTCAGCGGCAGCTGGCAGCAGTGTGGTGGCTGGCAGCCAGCTGCACTTCCCCAGCATGTCTCCGTCCCATCCTTTTGTATCACCTCCTTTCCCATTCAGGGCAGCTCCTAGTGCTGGAGGATCAGCAAGAGGCAGCAGAAGAGATGGATGGTTGCCGGCCCGGTGCTCGTACTCTCTGTGAGTGTGGTGAAGCCATGGCCTTTCCCCAGGCCTCAGCATCTCCACGTCTGTACTGGAGGCAACGACAGCACTGTGACTCACAGTCCCCCTATGCTGTCTTGCCAGGTGCCCATAGGGGAAACACTGTGCCAGGACCAGCCCAGACTGAGAGTTGGAGGAAGAGCATGTATGAAAGTTTGACAAGCAGGGAGCTGGGTGGGGATGGGGAGGCTCTGCTTGGCTGTGCTAGCAAGGAAGGAGGCCCACGCAGCTGCCGCCCATGTTGGGTCACTGCGAACGTGCACCTTTTCACCAGGTAGGGATGGGAAAAGGAGAGTTCCTGCCTCCCTTGACTCCCAGTGATGTCAGCACCTGTGGAAACAGGTGTAAACACCTCAGGTGTCCCTGGTGTGCTGTCCTCCTTCCCTCTGCTCCTCAGTCCTTCCCTGGCTCATGTTAGTGGTTTTCCAGACACCATGGGTGCTCTTTTCCCCATGTTTTCCACCGTGCTGCCAGTCTGTCCCCACAAGGATGCCAACCCCAGTTCTCCCCTGGCAGATTAGGTCTCTGTGGTTCCCCGATTTTTCTGTGTTCCCCTCACTTGCCCAGCGCATTGTGCGAGTGCTGCCACTTTGGATGTTGTGGGGGACGTCCGGAGCATCCTCCTGGCTGCAGCTCAGCAGCAATGCTGGGCACAGGCAGGGACAGAGGATGACCTTGGTAGATTTTGGAAAGGTGCCCAAGGCCTGCTGTGACGCTGCTCATGCTCTGAGGGAGCCCACAGCAGCACGTGTTGACACTGAACCCAACCACAGGAAGATCAGGAAATGCAAGAATGCCTGTTGCTGAGGGAAGCTGGACTTGGCTCTTGCGTGAATTCGCTGAGCTCTGCAACCGAGGCCCATGAAAGAAGCATTTCCTGCTGCAGCAACATCACCCATTGCCCTCCCTATGCATCACCTTGTGTGGGTCATTTCAGGTTCAATTTTGTCTGATGAAAGCCCCAGCTTCACCTTCTGCAAGCAGTTTCTGGCTGATTCACTTCAAGGAAAACTTTGTCCTTGGTGGAAACACCCTACCAAGTGGGAGGGACACACTCCCTCCTGAGGATCTGCTTCCTTCAGCAGTCAAACTGTGCCAGCAGCGTGAGGCCAAAAAAATAAGCACAAATGCGCCCCCCCCCCCCCCCCCCCCCCCCCCCCAACTAGGACTCAGCAGCTGCAAAATAATGTGGGGACTACTCTTGGCTTCTCAGCATTTGGTGAAGAGAGAGAAAGTTCCCCCCACACTTTCACCTGTACCATTCCCTGCCCTCCTTAAGGCAAAGAGGCAAAATTTAATCCTGACCCTCTTTTCCTACCTCGCTCCTGTGCCTTCTGAGGACTTCTTAGGGAAGAAAAAAGAACACATTCCTTCCTGACATATACATGTACCATGCTGGAGTTGCTTTTGCCACTGGCAACGGCCACACACAAAATGTGCCCTTCACTGACCAGTACAACGGAAAAGCACCACGTGTGCCAAACAGGGCTTATCCTTCACTGGAGTGTCTTAGGGATGGAGGGTGAAAGCTTCATTCTTCATCAGTTTTATAAAAATATCAAGTTTTTGGAGGTGACAACACAGGCAGCAGTGCGGGGACACTGGACGAATAACTCTGCAAGGCTGAGAGTGAACATGCTCCCAGCTGTGCTTGGAGTCCCACCACAGAAACCAAAGGAAAAAGTGCAAGGTTTTTGAGATGGCTAAGCTTGGCCACAACCTGCAGCTGGGCTGGCACCTGTGCTCCAGCAGAGGACACGTGGGGTGGAAAGACCTGTCTGCCCTTTGCAACCATGGTGTCAACCTTGCCCCTCACACCCGCTGGGGCCACAGGCAGTGCTGCGGCTGCAGCCATGTGAGCATGGAGCAGGTGGCATTGGCAGGAAAACTCCTCAGGGATGCCAAGGACTAAGCAGGTCCTGACCCCCCCACTAGTGGTGTTTTTCCACCTCTCTGTCTTGGCATGTTGGCAAATGCTGGGACACAGAGAGGCACTCGCTGTTGGCAGCGCCCATGCCATGTGTTACTCAATCTCAATAATCCCAAGCCTCCAGGAGGCTCTAGGGTAGCAGGAGATCCTCTCCTGTTGCATTAAACTTGGGCTATTTTGCTGGACCTATATTTTAAACACAGTCCAGAGAATGACTTTTCATGCTTGCATAAGGCTTTCCTCCAGGCACCAGTCCCTTTCTACTCCCCAAACAGCCCAATTCGAGTCAGGCACTGCTGCTGTCACAGACTGAGAAGCCCAAGGCTGATGTGTGGCATTTTCTACCCGAGCTGTCTCCTCCTTTCAGGCAGGAGCATGCCTTCTCAGTGACTCAACTTGCAAGTTTCCTTCTTAATAACGGAGTCCCCTATGATGAGTGTCTAAACAACACCCCCACGCCCCTTGCTTCCGAGGTTTCAGGACACAAGTCCTATCTTGTTGCCATGCCTTGCCGGAGCAAGCTGCTATGGGACCGACTCTGTCACTGTCCAAACATCTGGCAAACACGCCCACACCCAGGCACTACCCTACACTGGCCCAACACGGGGCTCCAGCAGCTCCCCTCTGAAGGCTGATGGAAGGTAGAGCCTCTCCCTGCACACTGCACTACGTGGGGTTCAGCTCCCTACACCCTTCCTGCTCCCTGAGACAGTACAGTGACAAATACCTCGGAAGGAACAAGGCTATACTAAACCTCTTCCCTAATCCCTGCCCAGGCTGTGCAGCTATCAGATGTAAACCAACTCCAGGCCCTACCTGTGCCCAAAAAGGGAAAGGCTCCATGCCTCCCTGTGTCACAGCTGAGCAAATGCAGGGCAAGGATCAGGACGGCACATAGTCACCCTCAATTTTCCATTTCCAAAAACATGTCTAAGGGCAAGAGTTTTGTGTGTGCTTTAGATAAATGATTACAAGGGGTTTGAGACACAAAGGGGAAAAAATAGTTTTGTTGCCTAGTGGAGTGTGACAGTCACGCGGCACACAGTAGGCATGAGCAGCAGCTGAGCTCCTGGGGCTCACAAAACCAAGCGCAAAGCGAGCTCTCCCAGGAAGAAATTTAGGCTAGAGGGTCTGAAGGGGCACAGGTAAGGATGCTAGTGGCAGTCAGCTCCAGTTCCTTGTTTGGTTTCCTCAAGGACATTCAGAGCAGTTCCCTTCAACAGCTTTTCAAGGAGGCAGCATGGGGAACTTGAGGCATGCCTCAAAAAGGAGGCAGCAGGAGTGTGGTGGGGCTGGGGAAGCTGGGTCACACAGTCAGCAGCACATGCGGGGCATGACAGGCATCTCAGCACCTTCCTCAGCCATCTCATCTCCTTTTGGTAAAAAGAAAATGCTCTCTTGAACAGAAATTCTGATTGAAACTGAGCAGTGAGTTTACAAAGAAAGAGAAACAAAATCAGACCACTATCATTGCTGCATGTTCTCATAACCAGCCTCAAGCCCAACCCACTACGGGAAGTCACCCTGGATGAACATGCACAGCAGGGAGCACAGAGCCTGCACATGTACCTTGATGCTCCCTTTGCTTAGCAAGTACTCCAGCCACCCCACGATGAACACAAACTAGTTTGTGCAGAGAGGAAATAAATAAACCACAAATCAGCACCTCTCTGCAGGAAGTACTGCCATGGGGGGCTTCATCTACCCCACGTAGTGACATCAGAGGGCTCCTAACCCGGCCTCATGGGTGATGGTCCTAGTGAGCTGCCACAGAATTTGGGTATTTTAGGAACTCTGCTGCTTGACTGAAGGCTCCCAAAGCACCACACACCAAAGGCTCCCTCCTCTTCCCCAGGGAGGAGAGCCAGCTCTCCTCCCCCTGCTCTAGGGAGCTGAATCATGGTAGGACCGGGGATGGCCAAGCACATCGCCACTTTTTCCTATGTACTGCTATTCTTGGCAGCAGGAGAGGTCACTGAGACAGCTGTCCTGGCCATGTTGCACAATCCTGGGCATCACTGAGCTATTCCTAATGCTGTGAAACCAAGACCTTGCCTGCAAGGTTGACACTGAGCACCAGTTCATCCAAAGGCAGCTGTATCCCTCCTTACCCAAAACCAGGCACATCTGAGGTGTTCTCGCTGCACTGAACACACACCACACAACAAACCGTTATTATATCATGCTTTTAATACAAACTTAAAAAAATCTGGAACAATAGAAACTGTACAGATTTGATCAACCTTTTTGTGGGTTTTTTGTTTGTTTTTAACTAAATCTCTAGACACACCAATATCCCGTTCCAAAATATTGCACAACATTCTGAATACAAAACTCTGATTGTATTCCTCCTTCGCTAAAGAAAAAAAACAAAAGGAAAAAAAAAAAAGAAAAAGACAGCAACCCCCTGGTTCCCCCTCTCAGTAGTCCCCTTCTCCAAAAAAGTCCCAAGCAGAGCACACACAGAAACCCTCCACTCAGAGACATACACTCTTCTGTCCTCTTTCACCCCTCTCCCGCAAGGCAACTGTCGATTCACTCCTTGGAGAGGGGCAGGAGGAAAGGGAGGCTGAGTGGGGAGAAAGGAATCTTCACCACTTCTTTTTTTTTTTAAAGTTTTTTCCTGAAAAAATATTTTTTCTCTCCTCTTTTTAAGAAAAAATCTTGAAAAGAAAAAAATTACATTTTTTTACGTTAGAAATATACATATATTATATATACCTCTTACATTTTACAAATGTAGCAAATTATTCAATACAAACGGACATCAACAAAAAGAACATAAACCCATAAAAAATAAAAGTTAAAAAAAAAATCTCTCTTCTCTTCCTAAGAAACCAGGTAAATTAGTGCAGGTTTTTAAAAAATAAAATCGAAGCTGAACGCCTACATCCAAGACTAGAAAAGACCTGAAAAGGCCATTAGTTTCCATTGCTGCCTGATGCTGGAGGAACATTTCTGAAGCACACTTTTTTCCTTTTAAGATGCAAAGAGGTTGGTCCCTCTTCTTTTCCTCCTTCCACTCACACCACTATTTTTAAAGCAGGTATAATATGTGTGGCAGGGCAAAGCAGCATCAAAGCTTCACACACATAAGCAGGTGGACAGGGGACATCCCCACTTCTTCCCTCCCTCCCTGTGCTGGAGGAGAGCATGCTGTCTCATGGCAGCAGCTCGCAGGTGGCTTTGCCAGATGTGGAGACAGTGGGGGGCAACTGGACCAGGTCCTGCCATCAGGGGCTGAGCACCCTTCAGAGTCCAGTGCAGCATGTGAGGTGGCATCCAGCAGCACCCTGTTGGGGAGAAGGACTCCATGGCAGTGGTAACATCCATTAAAAGCAGTGGGTTCAAAGGAAAGAAAAAAAAGGGAAACTCAACAACTGGGCCATTTCTCATCAACTTGTCCTAGACTGGAAACCTGCAGGGTTGAGGTTGTGGGTACCAGCTTTGGGGAAACTGGCTGGGTTCTGCTCTCCTCACCCACCTGCTTCATTGGTCATAGCTCAAGAGCAAGCAGCCTGCTTGGGAACCTATGCTGGGGTCAAGGTCAGTATTGTGTGCCCCATCACCCTTCAAGGGGGAAGGGTGCACTGGAAACTCTCCTTGGAGAACTCTGGGCAGAGGCAGTCTCCCTGGGACAGCCCATTACCTTCTGCAAATGCTCACTGGCAACACAACAAAAGGGGATGGAGTGCCTCCACCTCAGGGAAGCGAGCAGGAAAAGCACATGGTCAAGCTCATCTCAACTGAGACAGATTTCTTGAAAGAGCACACTGGTTCCCCAAGTGCAGGAGGAGTGGTTTTCAGACTGTGCTCCAAGAAGCATCATTAGAAGAAAATCAAACCTCAAGTTTGGGAAGCAGCAAAAGCTTATTTTTCATTTAAACTGAGAACTTGAAAGACTGGAGTTTCATCATCTCCATCTCTCTCCTTTTTGCACACTTCCATGTTCACACAGCAGCCTCCAAGGAGACCTCCCTTCCCACCTAAAAAGCCTCCACCCTTCCTGGGCATGAAGCAGCCCTCCTTTGGCTTTCTGTGAAGGTGGGTTTTGAAGTCCTCAACACAGAAGGGATCAAGCTGAACAGCCACTACAGCCTGACTGCAGCAGATTATCCTGGAGAATGCTGCAGAATCCCAGATCTCATCCCTGCTGTGAAGAGGCACCATACATTCACAGGCTGAGATGACCACTTGCTTTTGGAGAGCCCATCCCAGCTCTGCCCTAAACTTGCTGCTGTCCATGCTGATGTTATCTGGCTGGAATGAGGAATTTACGATAGGTGCTTCCTTTTCTCACTGGATCAGCCACCTCCTCATGCTTCTCCAGAAAGGCAAGGGAAGGGATTTAGTCAGGTGTGTACCTGGCTGAAAGCATAAACCCTTATGCTACCACTCATAAGCAGCTTCAACAACATCACCCCACCTTCCTGAAAAGTTGTGCTGCCTCACTAACTAAAAAGGAAGGAATTTCCTCTCTGAGACAAGAAGATAAATTCACAGCAGATAATGAGAACTCTGACCTCAGAGGCCACTCCAAGTGGATGCTGGCCCCTGCTACTGGGGAGAACATCTGGGAAGTGGGGGCAGGATCTAAGTGGGGTCCAGCTGGTTCAGTGCCACCTCCCCCAAGCCACAAAGAGAGGCAAGTGGAGTCTCTACACCACAGGGGCTGTCATCCAGACTGACTGGGCAGCCCTGAGAGAGCATAAAAAGGCCCTCTTGCTCAGGTACAGAAAGGTCCAATAACCAGAGCCACTAAGCTCAAGGCACTGTCGCCCCTGTACAGCGACAGCTGGAAGTGCAGACGAGAAAGGGAACAGAAAGAAGCCATTTCACCGTAATGCTCTGCCCTGACTATGATGTGCTGGGATATGGTCAAGTAGAAGAGTTAGTGCTTTTCAACACACAGATGGAACAGCTGATGCCAGCTTGCGCTGGAGCCACAACAGCACAACGGTCTGTGCCCGTGGGCACAGGGGATGTTCTCTGTCTACATGCAGAGCTATAATAGAAAAAGCAAGCTCACCCATCCATTCTGGCTAGCACAAAACAAGAGTGTGTCCCCACCAACACTGACTCATGCTCTTCTTGCCTCTCCTCCCGCACAGTGGTATGAAGATGACATCCCTACACCGAGGTGGAAGGGCCCTGTGTCCAGCATGCGGCAGGGGGTGGTGCAGGCGATCAGGGGCATTATGACCTACAGTTGCACCAGTCCTGGGCTGGGGTGGGAGAAGGGGGAACACAAACCAAAAAAAAGCCCAAGACTCATTTTAAGGAGTAAAAAAGTGAGTAGGAAAAAAGCACAGGTACTGAGTTAAAAAACAATTCAGTGCTTCAGGAGTGTTACCAGCACAGCGCAACAACACTGAGCTCTCTCTTTCCCCAAGAACCTATATTTGTACGGTTTTAATATTTTCTGTATATTTCTATTTTTCTTTTCTCTCCCTCTTGTTTGTTTTGTTCTTGTTTCCCCCCCCTCCCACCGTGCCCCAAAATACTCTCCTTCCTTTATATTCAGTTGGCCAGGACGACGGGCTGGAACGACTGGCTAGGATACTGCATGGCATTCAGGTTGTAGCTGAGTCCTTCCACAAAGGGAGACTTCTCCAAAAAGAGGCTATTGGTGCTGCCATTGAAGACCTGAGCCATATCAAAGGTACCACCTGTGCTGGCGTTGAACTGCGATGCTGGTGGGATGCTGCTGGCCTGGCTCTCACTGGCAACACCATCAAAGAAGAGACTGCTGGCTCCAGGCGAGGCGCCACTGTAAACGAACTCCTTGGCATTGGGGGAGAGCTGCGACTGTGGGGCTTGGCTCCCAGCACTCCCGACGAAGTTCAGAGAGTGCATAGACAGGGAGAGGCCCTTGTGCTTCAGCAGGTTGGTGGTGGGAGACCTGACCATCCTTGGCTGCTGCACAGCCCCTGCTCCACTGCCCCCTCCTCCGGCTCCTCCACCCTTCTTCATCTTAGTTGAGCCGAACTTGGTGGCAGCAAAGGTGGCAGTGGTGAAAGTGATGGGCTGCGCGGAGCGAGGGATGAAGGTGGGGCTGGGTGACTGGCCAAAGGACGGGGACGGAGAGTTGGACAGTGAGTTGTCCTGGCTGCCGATAGGGACAAATACCTGGGCGTCGGGGTTGAAGCTGCTCTTGATTTCTTTGTCCAGCTCTGTGGCACTGCAGCCCTCACTGTCATCTAGGTAGAGAACCTTAACAGAGCCCTTCTCACCGATCTGGTAGGAAACCTCAAAAGGATCAATCCAGACACTCAGCTCTTCTGGCACATTGGCACGCACATCCTCCACAGCCAGCCCACTCCGCTTGGCCGCCAGCTCCACCACCGGATCCACTGTCTCTCCTATATGAACACAGCGATAGCCAGATCCCTTCAGAGGTTTCTCTGGGTACCAATGACCCTCATACTTCTTCTTCAGCAGGCGCTCTAGCTCCTCACCAAACAGGTCTGCCCGCCTCCGAGGAAGCTTGTTGTACAGGTATGAGATGATGAAGTTAAGAGCAACTTTGATCTCCAGATGCATACTCTCTTCCCAGCAAGCAAGTCAGGGCAGTGTATTAAAAGTGACAAAATGACAGGAACATAGACAAGTTTTGACTCCAAAGAGACCTAGGGAAAAGAGAAAAGGATGGATGAAGACTAGAGAAGACAACAACTCTCCACCTGTTGAGATAAACAACTGTGCCTTTTCACGAACAAAGCACAATGAGCAGTTTGCACAAACAGTAACAAGAAGTAATGCTCTCTAGGAGAGCCACCACAATTCTACTGGTCCTCAAAACAGAGGGATGCTGATAGGGAGAACTCTCCTTGCTCCTCTTTCAGAAGAAACAAGGGTGTAGCCACTACCTGCACACAAGTACGTACATCACACTCACCTCGCTGCTAAGCACTGCTGCTGTAACCCGGCAGGCCACTTTCTGCTCTGGCAGAGCTCTGTCAGCACATCTAACACATCTCTCCTGCCCTGGCACTCGGCTGCTTCCAGCATGGCTCGCCTGCACCAGCCTCTCCAGAGCCCAAGTGCAGCACCTGAACAGCCTCGTGACTTGCTCAGCAGCTTTGTGCAGAGACCTGCTCACACACAGGACGGCAGGGCCAGCCTCTCCTCCGGGAGGCCGGGTAGTTGTGCCGGGCGCCACATCCTGCTGGCACAAGCGCAGAAGGGACAAGAAGGAGCAAGGGAGGATGCTGGGGCACCAGCTGCCAGCTCATGTTTACTATCCCCTTGACTGGCAGGCACATATCTTATTAAGTGTACCCAGTTGAGACTCTGCCTAGCTACAAGCATAAAATTTCAGTTTAAGTCTGCTGAGGCGGGAGAGTGGGACAGTAAAAGTGCATAGGATCACAAAAACACATGCCAATAGCCTGTCCAATACAGTTCACATTGCTTATCCCTGCACAGAGGGAAGGTGAGCTCTGCCAAGATCAGGTACCTACTTAATAAAAACTGAAATTGCTTGCCAAAGATTGAAGTAATCCTCTCCTCTCTCTCTCTCTGCCTTGTGAGGAAGTCTCTGGAATGGAGAGAACCCACAAAAGCACAATGCAAAACCACAACATTTAACTCTCCCATTATACACAGATTTGCAAACTATGTTTGTCTGGGTACAAAAAACCCCCAAACTAGATATGTCAGCACTACACTCTGCCACTCACCCAAAGAAGATGAATCCCACAGATATTTTAAGAGGAAGCACACTTCCAGTACCCTCCACACCTCTCCAGGGGAAAGAAGAATATCCAGTTTTTAATTGGCAGCTTAGTCAGAAGCCAATCTGTCTCCAGCTGCCCTCACCTCGCTCAGAAAGACACACTGTGTTCAACCATCTTCCTAAAATGGGCTTTAGGGATATTCTTGCACAGCACTCAAGACAATGTTTATGACGTGTGACAATTATTTGGGGGTGGGGATGGAGTACAAACATACATAGTCAGCATTCCCCTGTAAAATCCCAGCAGCACAACCAGGTATCCATGCTGGCCTAGGTCAAGAGGAATTAAAAACTGACCAGACTTGTTTGCTTGGTCTAGTTTAGTGGACAGGAAAGATCAAATAATTTTAAAGAAGCTGTCAAATATTTTTAAGCTTTACTGTAAAAAAGGGATGCAGATTCTATGCTTTTTCTGTACTACTCCAAGTTTACAGAGGCTTAGCTTTAGGAAGATGGTAACCAGAAACTGATCCCACACCTCAGATCCGCCAACAAGGAGGCCAGTTCTGGAAGGAACCTCCTTTGCAGTTGACTCAGCAACATAAAAACACACAGGAACAAGGGAGTGGAAAAGAAGTCTTGCCTTTAAAACTTGCTTTAAGGAATTACTGTAATGTAACAGACTTTGGTAGGTCACTGCAACCTGACCAAGTAAGTCCAAGTAAGAACTGATAAACACCAAAGAAATAAGCAACCACAGTTTTCCTAAGAACAGTTAAGAAGAAGCCATTTTCAGAAAGCAAAAGTCTTGGCACAGAGACAGAGCCTTTGCCATGGAAATTAAGTATGAAGCAAACCCCTAAAGAGCACACCTAAATCCTAACAAGAGCTTGTATAGACTATACTATCTCAAGGGAGGATCACATAGAGCTCTCTAACTTCTTTGGCTTTGAGACATTCAAAAGAGAGATCCTTGGGATCCCAGCAAGTTAAGCAGGAAGAGACCAGCCAGTTGGTAAGTCTTTTATCTTGTGATAAATTCTAATCCAGATCCAAAATCTATTAAGAAATTAGATATTAAAGACTGGGAAAGGAACAGTGGCCAAAATTTGTTAACATCGTATCTGCTATACAAACATCTCAATATACACTGAGGACCCCACTTCCTCATCAATTTTTTGCAGAAAGCAGTGAGGAGGTACAGTTATACATTATCTTCTTTTTCCTTTTCTCCTCTTTTCCTAAAAAGAGAATACTCTCTACCTTGTTTATGAAAAAAGTAAGTTAATCAGCCTAATAACACCAACAGCTGCCAAGGCAGTGGCATGCAACTGATACCTGCCAAAGGCACAAAAAAGTCACTGGCTCCTCAGGTTGTTGAATTGGCAAGATGCACTCCCAAAGGATCCCCTCAATCTCTTTCTACTGCACTGAAATGTGATAAAATAATTTAAAAAAAATTTTTAAATCCCCAAACCCACTGAAATACAGCTCAAGCAGCATGGCTCTAAGAGAAGAAACTACTGAATATCAATTGTAAGAGATATTCTGAGCAGTCTTCCACAAATGCCAGCATTTTCAAAGTAAAGGCTTACTGTACATGGGCAGAACATCGAGGTGCTGGCAGGGAACAAAGAGCTGTTTCTCTACTCTGCGGAGGGAAAGTAGGAGCCCCCTCACACTCCCCGTTTATGGGTATGCTGAAGGGGAAAGGCCAGATCGTCACTTGAAACAGAGAAGAGCGAACACGGGAACGATTTCCTCTTCTCCTGGCTACACCAACACGGTGGGTGACCTTGCGGGTATCCCCCTTCGAGCTCCCGAAGGAACCCTGGGAACGGGCTGGCCGCCGTCCCGGGACTTAAAACAGACGGCTACCACGGCGGCCTGCGGTCCCAGAGCCGGACACACCCGTCTGGAACAAGAGCGCCCTTCCCACCACCCCGCCAAGGGAGATGGAGAGGTTCCCTCCCGCCAGACGAACGGCTCCGCGGGGATGAGCCAAAAAAATCCCTCCATCCCCGGTAGCGCGGCCGTCCCCGGTGCCCGGCCTGCCCCGGCACGCCGGGAGCTGTAGTCCTTGCCCCACCTCCCCGCCCCACGACCTACTTCTCCCCGGACTGCGGCTCCCGGCGCGCCCTGCGCCCGGCCCGGCTCGTCCCCCGGCGGGGCAGGGCAAAAAATTTTCCAGGGCACATGCGCGCTGGGGCTCGCCCGCCCTTCCCGACGCTGCCCACGGCCGGGAACACGCCCCGCGGCCCGGGACCGCCGGGCAGCCGCCCCCTTCTCCCCTTCCCTTCCCCTCCCTCCCTCTCGGCAGGGCTGGGCGGGCGCGTCCCCACCCCGCAGCTGCTTCACCCCCCCACGGCTGCGGGACAGAGCCCGGGAGGCCAGAAGCCCAGTATCCTTCTGTCCTTCTCCCCCGCCTCCCGCTGCTTGTCCCCTTCGCCCCAGTGGGGCACGCGAGGTGGCAAACAAGGTTCCCAACAGAGCGGTCAGCTGGATGGGGATATGCTAACAAGGGCGAGCTCCTGGCCCCGCACACC
>WAAE01006645.1:0-183282 GCA_013400495.1 Nicator chloris | reverse complement strand
GGCGGGGGGCAGCCCAGCCCAGCCCCAACAGCGCCTTTGTTGTCGCTGGGCTTCTCCCCCTCGGAGCTCGTCGTGCACGAAAGGGAACAACAAGGCAACATCCCCCTTTCCCAGGAGCCCAGGGTGCCTACCACCGCCCTCGGGCCCAGCCTGCCTTTTTTGGGGCTGCTAAGGCTGAGGCTGAGCCGCATCCCCCTCCTCCCGCCCCTTAAACTGGGCTGTAAGAAACAAAATGGTGAACTGGGGCACTGCAAAGCGTCTCCGACCCAGTGACTTTGACCCCCATTCTTCTCGCTTGAGGCCCCATTAATCTCCCCGGGGACCATATCCGCACAGGGAGCCCACGGACGGGCAAATCGCTGTACCTGGTGGGGAGGGGAACGATAAGCCCTCTCAGACCGAACCCACAAAGAGGACGCGCGCTGGAGGGGTCCCGGCCCAAGAAGGGGTGTGGGGGGAGGGAAGCACCCCCGGCCCCACTTACTTCGTCCTCGGCTCCAGGGCCGGCGGCTACTGGCGGCTGTCGCGGGGGCCGAGGGCGCTGCCGGCGGATCTCTGCTCTGCCCTGTCTCGTCCGTCCCCTCCCTCCCTTGTCCCCGACGGCGCAGGGCGGGCCCGGTGCTGTGGTGTAGACGCCGCTGCTATACCCCCAGAGCCGCCCGCGCCCTGGCCCCGAGTGAGCCAACTCACGGCAAACTTTCACCCTTAGCAACCTCTCGGCGCACGGATCCGCTCCCGCCCCGCGTGATGCGGCCGCGGTGGGCGGGCCGGGACTACTTCCCCCTTCCGTCGCCGACCGCAGCGCTCCGGGATGGACGGCGGGGGGCCGGGGCGGTGGAGCCTCCTCTGCTGCCCCCCGAGCACCGGGAGTATCCCGGATCCGAGCTCAAGGGAAGGAGGGAGGAGGCCGCGGTTCTTAGCGGGGATTGACCTGAGGATTCCCCCAAGCGGCTTAGCCTGAGGCGACGCGGGGGTTGGGAGAGAAATCGAACGGAGACTCGGGACCGGCCGGCGTGGTCTCCGCCCCCACGCACCATGGGTACGGTCAAGCCCCAGCTCAGTGGCAAGGCCAGCCCCGGGACTCCCGAAGGGACAATTCCCCGCACACCCCAAGCGCGTCTGCGAAGACCCCCGTGGTGGAACCGTGCTACCCTGGAGGAGCTCGGGGAGATGTGCCCACGGGCAGTCCCGGCTTTCTCCATCGCTGCAAACCCCTCGGGATCACCGGTCCCCGATACGGGCGAGGGGCTGCGAGCGCATCTCCGCGGGGAACAACGGGGCAAGGCCAAACCGGGCGGGCTGCTGTGAACGCGGAGAGGACAGGAGCAGAAAGGCCACCTCCGCAGCCCCGAAACGGGGACGGAGACCCCGCCCCCGGCACGCGCTCCCCGCCTCCCGGACTATTTCGTCTCCGCACGCCTGTGTCCCTCCGCCTCCAACAGAGCAAGGCCGGCCCCTCCGCGGCGGAGACGAGAGACCTGCAAGGTGCGCGAGCGCCGGCCGTGCTAAAAATAACTCCGGCGTGTTAGCAACAGCCAGCCATTGGCTGGCCAGGTCCGGCGGCGGCGTCGGATTGGAGAGCTGCCTCAGCCAATGAGCCGAAGGGGGTGTGCGCGGTGGGCGCTGCCGCGTGCAGCGCGGGGTCTGCCGGGAGATGTAGTCACCGTGGGGGGCCGCGGCCTGCCCCATCCCGGGTGCTCGCCCCGCACCGCGGGGCGTTCGCGGTTTCGGGCAGGGCTCGGGGTTACAGTCTGTCCTGGGGAGGGACAACCACGGTGACGGCCATCCCTGGGGCTATGGGCCGATGGCGGCACCTCCACCGCCAAAGGCTAAGCTGCACCGCCCACTGGCAAGCTGAAGGCACTCTCAATCAGCACGCACCCTTTTTTTCAAAGTAGACCCATTAGTAGTTCCAGGAAAATGAAGAAAATGCCTACAGGCATCCCCAGGCCGTGTATGTTACAGTCCAAGGTCACACCACCTTCCACACAGACCACTTGCAAAGGCTGCTTGCTGTCCACACATAAAGCAGCTTTTGACCCAAGTATCACTCCAAACTAGTGGAAGGGACACCAAGAATGGTGTTTCCAGGCTCTCCCAGCAACGCGTCCTGCATTTTCCTCAGTGCTGACACGAGCAGAGGGTGACACAGGCATTACCACAGTCCCTGTTGCAGCAGGGGTAGCTGGCCTGGCAACCATCTCCCAAAAGTACAAAGTTCATCTCTTGCCCCATTTTCACAACAATCCTCGGCCTCCTTCTCAGTTTGGTTTGTCCTCCCTCATTCAGTAACACCTTACCTCAGGTACTGCCTTTGCCACGGAAGATCGTTTCTTCTGAGGCCAGCCAACACTGTGTGTTAAGAAATCTATTCATGTTCCTTCCCAGCCACAGCATCCCGCCTTGCTCATTTTCCCACTGATTACAGAAAAAACAATAAGTTCTGAAGTTGTTTTTTCTGCAGGGAAAGGGAAAAGAGCAGGGAGGATTCATGAGAGCTATTATAAGCAGCCTTATTTTTGTCACTCCTATTTTAAAAGGAATTTAGTTACAAAAGATCACCTTTTTTTTTCAATTATTCCCTTGCTTTGTTGGAAACAAAATCATACTGTCAGACAGAGATCAGGAAATTAAAATGACTGAGCTATTTTTAGCATCATTAAGCAAAAAAAGGCAATTACATTTCTAAGATTCTATTATTGTTTTAATAAGGTGTTACTAAGAGGGTGTCACATATTAGGGCTTTTTAAAATACCTGTGCCTTGACCGTGCTCCTTTAATTATGGCGTCGCCCTTGTACACATGCAGGCAGAGGAATTCTGTCACACTATCTGCTCCTGCATTCTCAGCCATTTGGCTATTACGTCAAAGCAAAGCTCCCGTGTCACATGTGCATGGGGAGGGGAGCAATTGCAAAGCCACTGGGACAGAGCTCGTTTGGTTGGGTTATTTAATGCCAAGGAAGGGGAGTCAGGTTATAATTGGGCATAATTAATATCGCCATACCCTGAATCCTCTGTACATTCAATTCACATGACAACCCCAAGGAAATGAAAAATTCTTTCCTGCTATTGAAAGAGGCAAACGTCTCCAGCTGATGTCTGTAATGAGAAAATAACAGCTCCTGTGCAGATAAGGTTTCAGAAGCGAGATTTTATCCATGCAGCTCCCACAGGAAAAGCTCACAGGCAGATTCCAGACCTCCACCTACCTTTTCTTTTTGTTTTGTCTCTTTTTAAGAGCAGTAATGCTTGGGGCTCAAGGGCTTTGTCAAGACAAGGTCTAGGTGGTTCAAGGGACTGGATGTATGTTACAGAGCTATTTGCTGAGCTCAGCTGTAGTTGTGGATGGCAGTTGGTCTGAAGGGGTGTGTAACAGGGAACACCTACATTTCAGAACACAGCAATGCCTTGTTAGTACTGGCAACAGAGGCCAATTTCTTAACAGGCCAAGAGGTCCCATGTTCTCTCCTTCAATGTAAATATTTGAAATAAAAGGATTTTTTACTTGTTATGCAACATTTTAATAAAAAAAAAAAAGAAAAAAATAACACTACCTGGAAAAGTAATGGCAGGATGACACATTTAGCTCCATGCATTAGGATTTGAAGACAGCACCATGGGGGTTCAGCTGCCATGTTCACAAAGCTGTCCCTGTCTCTCCCAGTCTTCCCTGCTGTTGCCACGCAAGTACTTTGCAGCTGGCAGCCAGGGAGCCCCTGAATCTGTCTGCATAAAACACCATAGACTGATGAAGCCCTTCCAAAGCTTCCATCCTTGCACACAGCAGCAGGATGTGTCTTGTCTCATTTTCCCCCTGTGGGGAAGCTCGCCCTTTTAGCATGTGCTCTAGTCTCCAGTACTGCAAGGCAATCTCCTTCTCCTAGACAAGTACTTTAAAATCTATTTAGGTGAAAAATAATGCACTTTTCTAGAGGCCCTGCCTAGGTATCATCTACTGGTGCACAGAAATCCTTACCAAGTCAGCAAGGTCATGTTTTTCTGGGCTACACAAATACGTCCATTACCCTTGTCTGAATTAGCAGCTTCAGGGCAATGTCCCATCCATGCTCTGAAAGTACCAGAAAGGCAGTGGCACTGAACTGATCTGAGCACCAGCAGCATTTGGCATGCTCCCCAGAGCTGTCTGAGCAAACAACAAGGCAAAGGGGAAAAAGCCTGTCCCTCCCTCTCTCCACCTGCCCAGTGACTCAGAACAACTAGAAATGGCAGCTTAACTCTCAGAATACAGACTGATATATCCAGCAGTCAGCGTGAGGGCATTGGGAGTGCCAAGAAAGTGAGTATGCTCAGCTGTTTTTGGGGATGGGGGAAGGGATGAGGACACTTGTACCTCTACAGCAAGCCCTGCCTAGCTGATCCTGCTAAATGATTAGGAACAAGGGGTACTCTAAAATTAGTTTACCAGGGTGTATTGGTTTTGACACAAAAAATAATTCCTTACTTCATTTCCCTCTACCTTTACGGAAAAACTTTGTCATCTTCCAAATTTCTGGGAAAGAAAAAAAATGCATACAAACCTTCTGCATTCCTAGTGAGATAATTTGGGTGGCCTGACTGAGGGTAAGTGATAAATTCTGGTTGAAGTGATAAAGTTCCAGGTACAACAAACCTGCATGTCACGGCCCGCTTTTAAAGAAACACAGAATTTAAAATGGCCGGTATCAGGTCTGACATGGGCTTCCTGGTCTGCAGAGGCAGTTGCTTATTCCCACAGAACTGCTTTGGGAGAATAGGTAACCAATGAGCTAGATTGCTCTCAACATCTTGGCAAATGGCATCCATCAGAAGCTGTGTAGGGGAACCATGGTGCAGGCAAGAAGACATACTGATACCCTCGGAACTGCAAAAAGCTTGGAAGAGAAACCTGACAGAATTAATAGCTGGGGACAGGAGAGGGAGGAGCAGCTGAGATAGCTGTAGGCCCAGTGACAGCTACTGCCAGCTGCAGCAGAGAAAAATTACTTTTGAGGGGAGGATAATCACAACTTGTGTGCTTTTCACTTTTATCCAAATGGTTGGAACAGGTAGAAGAGGTATTTAAGCCAAAGAGTAGTTAGAGGAATTGGTACCAGCCTCAACAGAATAGCTGAAATCCTGGAAGGGGCACAAAACATAAAAAGCTCTTGGGGCTCTGCGCCCCAAGACTGCACAGAGACAACCATGTTAGTGTAGCACACACTCTGCTCAGACTACAAGCGCTTGAAGGAGTACGGGACCCTGATTTAACCATCTGAGGAGTGTACACATCCATGGGGAACTCAGTCCCGCCTCTGCACAAAGGTGCCAGTTCCCAGATCTTTGCTGAGCCAACAGACTGCTTTTAGCCTGTACTGGTATTTGACAAACAAGAAGCCTATGGTTTCCAGCATGCACACGGCAAATAGCCCAGAACACAATAGTTGGTTTCCTGTTACAGCAGGGAAGGCTTTAACTTATTCACAAGAACAGGATAGTGAGTCAAATAGCTTAGTAGGTTTTAGAAAGGGATTGGATGTTTGCATGGTGAAACAACATCCACAGCCGCATTAGCCAGGATAAGGGTTACAAGCTCAGCGATCCTCATGCTACGGGACAAAATGATCAGTGGCTGGGATCACAGGCAGACAAAAGCAACAGCCGTTCTCTGAAGCTCCTTGTGGCAAAGTCACGTGGCCATAAGCAGACACTGTCAGAAACCAGATAACCCATTGTGACTCAGTAGCTGGGCTAATCCTCCGTGTCCCCAGAAAGCTCCAGAGAGGCTAGGCACAGAACGAACCGAAGAGAAATCCTTGTTGTACAAAAAATAAAAACCCAAAAGAAAATGCTTTATTGGTATGTATCCTACAGAAATGGTTACAAGAAATGGCCTTGGATTTATCTGTCAAAGAAAACATGGAAACAGCTTTGCTCTCCCTAGGAAGGTACTAGCCATGAACCGATTCCTTACAAAACAGGGCAGCATGGAAATATACTGGAGGAAGGGAGGAGGGGAGCGGATTGACGCTCTGTTCTTCAACACTGATGGATGGGGCAATTGCAAAAAATTGAGAGGAGGCCCAGTGAGAACAACCTCAAGGTGTTTCTCCACACTAAAAACAGCACTTTCCATTTTGACATAGCTCCTCTATGTGTAAGTGCTTACCCACTCTGCTTTGTATGGAGGGCTGGGCAACTACTAGCAAAGCTTCTGCAAAGGCAAGAGACAGTAATCTTTACCCTCTCTCATCATTGGTTCTGATCAGGTTTCAGTCCCCACTGAGTCTGTTATTTCTCCAATCCCAACTATATTACTGAATTTGTGCTGCTTTAGAAAAAAATAATCACCAGTTTTCAATAAGAGTAAAGTCCAGAGATGTTCCAAGACCCTCTTGACAACCAAATAGGAGGTAGCCACATATGAATAGGATCACCTCTTCTTGAAGCCATACTTTTTCCTTTCATAGAAAAGGTCTGTCTTGGAACTGCCCAGGTTGACAATCTTAGGGCAACCATCTCTCTGTAAGAAAAGAAAATGCAAGTTAGGAAATGGGCAAACATAGAACAACCTCATAGTTGTAGTAGGTTCTCAGTTCCCACACTCCTTGCCCCATCCTCAACACATTTCAAGCACCTGTACAGACAAATTACTCTCTAGTGCTGGTTACCAGTAAGGCAGTGGAACAGAGAAGAGGATGGAAGTATTTTCAGCATTACTGTAGGACATGCTCTCCCTCGGGGCCGAAATGGAAAACAGCTCATACAACATCAGCCATTTAATGAAAAGGATGCGCTGTGCCTCAAGCCTGAATTCTTTCTAAATCAGGATATGCAGGACTTCTAGGGTCCAGAGGAATAACCTTTCCCTTCCTTAGCCAAGAAGAATCTTGCTGCTCTAGATGTCACCAAACCATTCTTGTGTTTAGGAACCCCTCAGCTGTGACAGCAGAACTGAATCTCAGATTTCTTGCATCCTGGATCAATTACTGCAGAGGCTGTAGGATCAGCTACTCACAGCAGCTACACAGATAAGTTCTTGTACCTGAATTCTAGTACACGGTGAGAAAAAAAGCCACAAGAAAAGCAAGGGGAGTAGGGGAGACTCTCCTGAGAGGTGTGGTTGCAAAACCAAATCAGAAATGCACCTCTTGGTATATCTGGGAACATTTGCCTGTGGGCCACCTGAGCCCAGCATCTGCATAATTCTTTAGGGCAAAACATTATGGCTGGCCACAGCAGCTGTGAGGGGCCCAGCAGGCAGAGGAACATGTGTTCTTGGCTGAAGTACAAGCCTGAGTGCATCAGATTTAGAAAGCCCCTGGGCAGATGTCAGATGCTGTAGAATCTGCACCCAAGCCGCCTGACTCCCATGCCAGAGATGCAATCTGGTGGGGAGGATCTGCAAAATAGGAATAACAGGAGAAGTGGGCAACAGAAATTATCCCTCCCTCACACCCCTGCCACAACCCTTTTCTAGCTACTGTCTCCTTATTTTATTTTGAACCTCAATAGTAGGACCCTTTCAAGCCTTGCCTCCAACGATCCATGGGGTCTGTTCAAATCTTGACAGCCTTATTGCAGGGCTCTATTCATTCTTCCACTGCCTCCTAAGGACACAGCTCATGAGCACCCTCCTTTCTCCAAGAAAAGATTATTATTTGCAACTCACAGGTGCCCTGGGTAACAAGGTGGGATTCTGGCCCTTACCTACAGATCAAAGTGGGCTGAAACAATACTTCATTCCTTCCTCCACCAGAATAAATGAACCAAGAGTAACCAGGTCCTTTGCTTTGTGCCCAACAGCATTCCACCTCTGCTGTCCATTTTATTTGGTTTCTTGCTTCACTATCTTTTCCAGTCTTTCTCTGGGAATGATGAAAGTGCTGTGGCTGAAACCTTGGACTGTTAAAGCTTCAGGTACAGAGCTCTGCCCATCTGTTTTTCTTATTCACATTAGCACCAGATACCATAATTATGACAGGCAGCAGCACCCTTAATTTTTCTCCTTCTGGGCTTCCCACGCTTGTGCCAGCACTTTTCAATCCTGCAACAAATCATGTCAAATCTGCTGTTTCAGATCTGCAACTTCACATCTGCAATAATACATAACATCTGAGTTTTCTGCTACGGAGCAACTTTCTTCACTCACAGCAGCATTCACTCAGGTGTCAAAACACCCCAGACCTGTTATTCTCCTCTAGCTCTATGTTTTCCACATTCCTACCTGACAGAGCAGCTGGTTATTTCACACCTGAATCAAACATAAGACACAGGTGATCTTAGGCTATGGAAAACACTTGTTGGGAATGTCTGTGAATTGATAAAAATAAAACCAAGTCTATTTTACTCATGACTTATAAAGCCAGGCATCTTCATTCCACAGGCAAGTGAACAAAACTACTCTTTCTCACAGCATTTATAAAGTAGGAGGCAGAACCACCATCACAGCACTTATATCCGTATTTAGATAAAGATTATGGTCCTGTTAGATCTAATGACATCATTCAAATGAGGACCTACTCCTGTTCTGGATTTTGCTGCAAGCCTCTACAGAAAACAGGCACTGGAGAAAATTGAAGCAGCAACTCACTCAGCTGAGGACACTCCTGGAAATCACTCTGAACCACTCTCTCAGCACACTCTTCACAGTCATTAGAGTGTGTAGGAAATCACATTTGGAAAGCACCAAACAACATGTAACAGTCACTCTCACAGCTACCAGGCCTATATTCTGGAATAGTAGAACTGTAAGCATCATGTTCTTGTTCTTCTGTAAGGTCTTTCTAATGCTTTGTTGCAGTTTGTGCCCTGCACTCGTGTTGGATTATTAACAAAAGCCTTACAAGGGGTGAACAGCTGCCTCATTTCACATGTGCAATGGCTTTCAGCACAATATTATAAAAAGGTGATAGCTCTGGCTATAGACAAAAGGGACCATTACATCAAAAACCATTAGCAGAAAGATATCTACAATACAGACCATTCCAGAAAAGAATAAGAAAATATAAACTGTATCCCATTAAAATTATACATGAAGCATCAAACTTGAGAAACAGTATTACCAGTGGAACCACTGGACACTAAGGACCAACTTTACCTTTTTATTCAAAGGAAAACAAAGGTTTTGATTCCACAGACCTTACAGTACCATATGTGCTCTTAATCAGTGGCTCATAATGGACTTCTAGTGAGGAGCTGCTCCTGCCACCGCCTTGCAGTGTCTGCAATATTTCTGATCCTGGTGAAACCTAGGCTGCAGCTGTAGTAAGATAACAACCTGAAGTGGTAACAAGCAGCGTGTGGAGGAAATGAACTGTGAGTGTGCAAAACAGTCAGATGTTCTTAGAATGAACAGAGTTACGATACCTCAAAACGCTTTGAAGCACAGGGACCTATCAACAGGGGAAGAAAGGTCTGAGGTGTTACAAACGAGTGCCAATTGTCCCAGCACTAATTTCAGCAGCTCCAAGCCCCTTAAAAGTAAGCATGGCCACTATGTAGCCGGGATGACAACTTACATCTTTTTCCTGGATGGTGCACTCCTTGCAGTAGTAGGCATCGGACACTCCGGGCCCCCCGCAGATGACGCATCGGCCCTGGTAGGAGCCGTAGTTACACTCGTCACAGATGCGCACCAGGGTGCAGGGCCGCACGTAGGAGTCACAGATCACACACTTGCCATCACCTGCGAGCACAGCACAGCCTTTGGTTACAGCATGTCCTTTTTGCCACCCCCAGGTCACAGGAAAAGCTTCCTGGTCAAATAACTTTCCTGTACACTCAAGACAGTACAGTTGAACTGCAGAAATGTGCCTTGCAGGCACAGGGGTCAACTTTGTATTGCACACAGACTTGAGAGGAACAAGGGCTGTGGCCTGCAATATTTGAGGGTTTTCTTAAATTTAGTCATACATTCACAGGCAGAGAAGAAACCCAAAATTACTTTTTGTGATTAGCCAAGACTTGCTTAGATTGTACCACTACTTCTACTCTACAACTTTTCCTGACTTACTCACTTGCAAAAGAAAAAAAGCCAGACTGACATGACTAGAGTCCTTACCTACAAAGAAGCAGGAGTGTAAGCTTCTCCCAAAGTGCCACATCAACAAAAGTCTGGAGTTACTATCCTCAAAGAGATAAGAGATTGTACTCGTGGTCCCTTTAATCTTTCATCTGTGAGAACGCTAAAGAAAGGGCAAACTGGCATAAGCAGCCATTTCACAAAATTTGCTCTTGCGCTCTCACAAGGAACTGAGTGAAATTCAAGTGCTCATATCATACAGGCAAGGAGCTATCAGATGCCAGTGACAGTTTCTGCTGAGCTGGACCTTAACCAAAACAGTGACCTACGGATAAAAGGGTTCATATCCTATTACCAGTTCCCAAGGTATCTAATCCTGACTCCCACAAACAGCTTGCCTAACCTGCTCTTAAACCTCTGGCATGACAGCCCTCAGCTACTACCAATGGGAATCTGTTTCACTGTCAGATGCTCTTGAAGATGATCTTCTTGCTTCAGACTGTCCTTCTCCCACTTTACTTACTGTCACACTATTTTTGATTCACAAACTACTCACCTCATTTGTTCCATTCCCCTACATGATCTAACAACAGATCATACTCTTTCTTCCCTTTCACAGCTAAGCATTTGTTTCCTAGGGGTTTTGTCCTGCTCTAACTTTAGACATTTGCCCTCCATTTCTTCTTCTCCTGGATGCTAATGGGAACCTTTCTCACAGTATGATGAAGCCAGAATCCAAAAAAGCATTTTTCCCCTGCTTTGAAATGATCAGGATAATATTTTGTTATTACAGATTACAAGGATCCAATGAAGCAGTCACTGTAGCCTCAGCCACTGGAAATGCTGGCAGCAGATACTCTAGAACTGCCTTTGTGTGAGAGTCTGTTTGAGCTTGTGACTTTTCAAGTATTCTTTGAGCTACACTTGCAACATTAAGGTAATTGTTCCCTTCTCAGAGAGTGACATCAAGTTTGTGGTTAAAACAAAAATAGATTCCAACTTTTGAATACAGACTGTATGCTCTAACCACAACATCATGTTCTCAAGCAACTGAATGTGGACGCTATACTTACATTTTTCACAGAGTCTTCCGATTGCTGGAAAAAAAAAAAGGAAAAAAATTATTTGAGGCAGGAGAAATATCTAAGTAACTACAAGCTTGAATGTCAAATAATTACCTTCTGCAATGACCAGTCCTTAAAAAAATTAAAAGTTAAACCACAGAAATAGTTTGAGCATAAATACAAACAATCATGATAAACAATATATCTCCTCCTGGAGACATTTACCAAGATGAAAGATGCACTATGAATGCACAATGACACCTCTCTGCAGTAAGAAAACCTACATTCATCATTCCATTTCAAACACAGCCAGTGTGCCTGACTGAAGGAAATGCTGTACACGAGTCTTGGCACAGCTTTTACGTTGGTTTTAGTGGGAAAAAAAAAAAAATCAAGTGTTTGTTTAAAGCAGCTCAAACACCTTCTTTGCTTTAGAACACGAAGGTAGTTAAATGTATCTTAGAAGTCTTGTCACTTGTATGGGACACTCACAACAATGACGTTAAGAACTTAGATAAATGCCATAAATACCGAGTTTCAAAGACTAGCTGTCCACATTGACAAAGACTAAACAGCGATTTAGCTGAAGTCTGAGAGACAAGTGATTTGTCAGGACATGACTTTTCAACATAGACAGACGGTTAAAAGCATTGACTGTTCTAAAAAGAGATTTTCTATGGACAGTGCAGCGGAGTGTTTTGCGTTTACGGATCTTGCAGAAAGCTGTTTGTTAAATTTGCTTTTCCAAGGAGTGACAAAAACCTGGAAGGGATACCTCCACTTCTAATATTGTGTAAGAGATCTTTGAACCTTGACCCTAATTCTGACTCAGATGCGACAAGGATAAATCCCGTATTACACGGATAACCCGGAAAATAAGTTTTGTCTGGAAACCAGAAAAATGCTCCCAAATGCTCCTGGATCCGTAACGGACGGCGGGGCATCGAAACAAAAGGAAAGTAAAAGAGGGAGAGAGAGAGGGAGGGAGAGAGACAGGGAGGACCGGGTAGCGCGCACCACCCCTCCTCCTCCTCCTCCCCCCCCTCCGCCGGGCCTATCGGCCGCGCGCGCGCCCAACGGCCGGTAACGGGCCCACACACGCGCGCGCCTCTCGCTCGCCCCGCGGCGGGAAAAGGGGCGAAGGGACCCCCCCATCCTCATCCTCCGGGACTCACCGACGCCGGCCTGCTTGCGGCAAAATATGAGGTCCGGGTGGTGCTTGGCCATGGCGAGGCGATACCCGCCCGGCGCTGCTGCTGAGGCCCCGCGGATCCCACACCGCCGCGCCGCGCCGCCCCCGGGTCCTGACCGGGGTGAGAGCAGCGCCTGCCAAAGCACCTCCCCCGAGCGGGAAGACGCCGGGGAATGCCGAGATAAACCCTTCCCCTTAAAACTACTCCATCTCTAACCTTTTCCCGCCCAGAGCAGCCCCGTGTGACAGCCGACGACCCTCTCCCTGTCGCAGGTATCTCTCTGCTAGGACCCGCCGGCCACGCCTCCGGCGCGCGCCGGAGATATCAAAGGGGCCGCGTGACGACATCGCTGCGCGACTCCATCTTTGTCAGTGAACAAAATGGCGCCGTACTGCGTGCTGGCCGCTCGGCTGAGGGTGAGCGGCGGCGGCGGGCGGGATAGGCAGTGGGCGGGCGGGACGGGCGGCGGGGACTGCGGCAGGGACACGATCAGTGCCCGCTGGGCGGTCGGGAGGGTGGCCGCTCGCCCGCAGCCTCGGGGTCGGGCCGTCCCCGCCTCCGCGTGTAGGTCAGCGTGTCCCCGGTGCGGCCCAACGCCCCGTTTCCATGGCGATGGTGGGGCGACCGCGGCTTTGGTGGCGGTGGCGTGGCCGCTGTTCGGGCCTTGGGGCAGGGTGTTTCCCGCCACCAGGCCCGGCTGGCCGTCAAGGTGAGTGCAAGGTGAACGGGGCGGCGGGGCCGCGGCCTGGCGCCGCCGCATCCCCCGTCCACCCGGACCCCGCCGCGGTGGGCTGGAGTTGTTGTCAAAGCCCTGGGCCTTGCAGGGCAGAGAGCCTGAGGGCGCGGGCCCGAACGGTGAAATAAAAGGTCTTTCCCCGGGGCAGGCATTTTTCTTTCTCTCGTCTTGTATTACTTCCCCTTATGGGTGTGTGACAGCACAAGGTGACTGACTCCTTGTTGTGTGAGTGAGCTGTCTTTTGGCTACTTTGCTTCAAAAATCCTCCTTTTAATACAAACAGAGGCCCTGGGTGACAAAAGTGCCAGCATCTCTGTATAAATGGGAGCTAGGAAGGCTGAAGAAGAAAGTGGATCAGGCACGTAAATTGCCTTTTTTTCCCGGGGCCATGGCTCTCATAGTCTTGTCTGTCATGACCTCTAAAACTCACCTTTGCTAGTAATATGATCTTGCCACAGAGGTTGCCTTCCTTGAGACTTTGTTGTGTTTAATGTTTACTCAGTAATAAAGCTTTCCTGATCTTTGAAAGCCTATAAGGCAAATACCAGGTGCAATTTTCTGTTTAGGGCTGCTAAGGGATGGGGAAGTCTTTGCTTCCCTGTGATAAAGGCAGACAGTGTAACTTCTCAGTTTGCCACTTGTGACCTTGGCCCATGTGTTCTCCTTTCTTAGGGAACTGAAGTAAGAATTTGGTTGGCTTTTAGTATTCTGGAAGTCTTTAGTAAATCTTAATTCCAGTTTTGTTATTACTATCTTACTTTAGAGGTAGATGTTTTAGAAAAGTGTAGAGGTTTTTAAATTTAAATGAAAGTTACAGAATAGCGGCATTTCAGCTAGGTTGGTATATTTGTTCTAGTTTCTAGATAGTTTTTAGTTTGTACTTTGAACAGAAATGACTATTCATAAATTGAAGGCAAATCTTTTATTAGGGTAATAAATTGGTTCTCGTTTTATGGTGGGACATTGCGTGAGAACAAGCAGTCATTTGCTAAAATTAATACTGTATGATGCAAAACAAAGGCTGTGCTGGCACAATCGATATGGGGAATTTAGTATTCTAGGAGGTTGTTGTCTATTATCAGGCTCAAGGTGCATATTTCTTTCCCCACCATGAAGGACTGAATCTGTGATGGTAATCAAACATGCCTCTAGGTGACGTCTTTAGGAGGCAAGTTTTTTTGGTCCCTGTATAGCAGCCTAGAGATTAATGAATATGAGCATCATCATGTCAATCACTGTGATGGTGCCAGCATTGACCATAGCATATATTACTACTATTGGTCCTGTTTGCCTCCCATCCTGGAACTGTTTTGGAATTGGAACTGCAGAGAAAGCTTGCCTCTAAGGGAAATAAATTGGAATTGGCCTGATTTGGACTGACTGTCCTATTTAAAATATAGTTCTAATAGCCTCAAAGGGTCAAGATCTCTTTTCTGCCTACCTGAGATAATGCTTTTAGTAGCATTCCATTTTTTGAGCCACATTGGCTGAAGATTGAAGGGGAGGACTGTAAAGCTCTAAACTGCCTGAAATATCGAGTTTATTGAAGGCATTGTGGATAAGTACTGAAATTATGCACGGGCAGCTTTGTGTATCTGGCAGAAATGTTGGCTAGGGCTAAACTGATTTTCAGAACCATAATTTTGGTTGCTCTTTTGAGGTGGGTCTGGAAAATGAGCCTACATTCACAATTTGATTATACCACACTGCCTTTTTTTTTTTTTTTTTTTTAAGGCTGAATCATTGTGAATGTTGGAAACTTGGCCAGTGTTATTAGATCAGGGAAGATGAGGAAAGATGGTATTTTTGATTTCAGCTGGGATATCTAGGACAGATTTCCCAGATAGGAGTGCATGTAACACAGTTGCTACTCTTTTGAACGTGAGCTTTTGCGCCCTGGGCCTCGTCTGCCTTACTGGCTGCCAAAATGCAAGTTATTTTCTGAATTCAGACTCCCCTTGCATCTGGAACGTTCACTGTAATGAGCTAAATGCAAGATAGCTACCTTAACGTCTGTAAAGAGCAATGTTAGCTTCCTTACAGAGATTTCAGAAATAATGACCCATTTATTAGACTGGCTTTCTTCTGTCTTTTAAGGAAGCTTTCACCTTGTAAAATACCAATAGGCTTAGAAGCCCTGTAACAATTACCCCCATCCTTTTACTGGAATAAGGGATTCATTGCCAGGAGGTCACTTGGCAGCTGCTTGGTCAGCCTGGATATAAGCAGTTTTTGGATAAAAGGGAAAATTTATAGATTGGTGGCTGCGTATTTCCCTTGGCTGTTGGGCTCAAGGGACTTCTCACTAATTAAAAAAACACCATGGGAGCCCCTACAAAGCACTAGTCTGTTCCCTCTCAGAGAAGAGTGAGAGGGAATGAAGCTGGGAACTGTCAGGCTTGTGACTTTTCCTTAGTCTTGCAGTTCTACCACCCTGTTTCTGAGGATGCAATAGACGAAGAACAAGCATGGAGAATAGGCAGGTGTGATGAGTGATGTATTGTAGATTCCTTGTGAGGAGAGGTCAGACTTTCGAACCGGGCAGTTTATGCTTGGTGGTAGAGCACTTGCTGGGTGCCAATGTGAGAACAACCATATTGAATCAGATTAATTCCTAGCAGAATTAATAATCTAATACAGGATTAGATTTATATCCTGGTAAAATGAAAATGGCACTTTTTAAATAGGTGCCTTTTAAAATTCTTACGTAGAGAAAAATTATTCTCTAGTCTATTGAAGCTGATTAGACTTCTAGGCAGTTATTTCCCTGGGTCATATTGGCCATTACAGAAACAGACCTTCAGTTTTCCAGACTTCTCCAGGCCCAGACAGAATCCTTCACCTTAAACATGCTCTCTTCCAGCTTCTGATAGCCTGAAGCTGTGGTCAGCAGGATTCAGCTACTTTGTATTGCTGATTTTGTGATTACCAGCTGAACACTGACATAGTATTAGAAAAAATACTACATTTCCTTGTGCCATTTTGTGAAGTGAAAAGATCCATAGACATGTATGTTCAAGCAGAAAAGATTTTACCTGAACTTCGTTTGAAAAGTTTTGTTGTGCCTCTTTTTGGAGCACCCTGCTTCAGATTTCTGTTTTAATCAGCTTTGTTCCCAGGCAAGACTAAGATGCTATGAAGCCTCTGCTGTTACTTTTATTTGCATATCTGTTCTTCTCTATGATTAATTAAGACAAAATTACTGGATTAAACCACACTACATTTCCTGGCCTGGGAAAAAGATTATTTTTCCGTGAACAAAGATTAAATAGCTCAGTGTTTTTTTTCCAGCCGCTCCAGCAGTTGGAAACTTTCACATGACAGTGACTATCTTGTGAGGTAAAAAAAGAAAAACGAAAGGCCATAACAAAGCAAACATGAAAGTTATGAGGCTACTAGATAAAGAGCAGCTTTGCCTAGTTTGTATGTTAAACAACGAGAAGTTGGGTGGTGCCTTTTTTTTTGTGGGTGATTGTTCTGGGTTGTTTTTTTGGGGTTTTTTTGTTTGGTTGGTTGGTTGTTTTGTTGGGGTTTTTTTTGCTGGTGGAAGAAGGAAAGGTCTTAAGTCTGACACCTGTGATAAATTCTGGAAATTCTAAGATTAAAGTGCAACACAGTAAAATTTGCTGACTGGGTTTCCCATCCACTCATGGAGGAGCAGTGCCCTCTTTGTACCATCAAGTTCACTTTCCTCAGATATTCTTTCATGCCAGTGGTGTGCAGCTGCTGTAGGTCTGTACTGCCTCTGCCAAAAGCTCTTTGTGTAAGGGCTTAGGATAGTATAGTATAAATGCAAATTGCACCCTTACTGCTAGTGTGCTGAGTAGTGTGGTCTTGCCTAGCTTTCCCCAAATTTTTGTTGCAAAAGATACTAACAAGTGTTGTCAAAAGGACAATAAAACAAGAGATTTGGCTAAAAATTGTTGCTGTCTCTTTGATCGTGATTATTTCAGGCAATCTTTTCAGTGCTGGTAACAAGAAAGCTGGAAAAATTCACAGGGAAACATTAAAATGCTTGAACAGGTTTGAAGAATTAACTAGTTGTTTTGACAGTGGTAAAAAAAAAACAGTGGTAGGTACAATGATTGTGTTCTGAACAGGGAATGTTTACAATCACCGATGCAAAAGGGTGTTTACTGCTATGTTTATTAACCTGTACTTATCAAAACTTTGTAACTCTGAAGACGTGGATGATGAACAGAAGAAGTGGGATTAAGATTAAGGTGTAATAATGGAGGAGGAAGAACTCTGAACTCTTCTTCAGTCAGTTTCCAGATTTCTAATGCTGATGAGTGAGACTGTGAAAACATGTAAGAAATGCATGTGCCAAATCCTTGGAAGTTTTTATGGAGGCTGCTGTCTGACTCAGTTTTCAAAGCTGCGTGAGAGCTTTTAGCCCTGGGCACTGACCTGTCTCTTTCAGGTCAGGTGCTGTAAAGGTGCCTTGACATAGCCTGCCCTTCTCCTGTGTTCCAGGAAACTGTCTGACTGTGGAGGCTGCCAAGTGAAAATTGGGCTTTTTTTTTTATCTTGGCACTTTCTGCTGATGCATACATTCAGCTCACAGTATAGTTCACCTGTCGTGCAGTTAACTCACCTGTAGGGAAAGTGCAAGGTTTTTTGGAGGAGAAAGGTGAGGGTGTCTTTGTGAGAGTGAGGAAAAAGAGCACCTGGATCTGTGCAGCCAGGCGGGTGGAGCTGGTGTGTTTCTTGCATCTACTGCTCTGTGTTACATTGTAGACCAGGCCTGTACACCAAAGTCTCCTTGTGGAAATACAGTAAGTTGTGTAGCAGTGTGGAGGGACCCTGCCTAGGAAACTTAATATGTGATGGTGGAACAGAGGCATGTCCACTCAGACTCACGCTGTGTCACCTGACAGTCCTTCAATGTCAACTCAATGCCAGCAAGCAAATACAAACCTAGGGATAGTTTGCTTTAGAAGCAGCATTGGTTCTTCTCCACCATGACTGTAATGTGTCAGGAGTATGGTGCTTTCTTGAGAATGCGCTCAGCATTGCCTGAAAGCAGATTTCTCATTTGAAAGTGTAAGGCATCTGGTGCAACAAATAAAAATGTGGAATAATTTAGTAAATGCTACCTGTTCTGGGTACCCTGGTGTCTCACTGTTTAAGATAATATGCAGTATTGTATGATGAAATGTATTTGGGTACCTTTAAAAACCTTTGCGATTTTTCTGTTCCTCGGTCTGTAAAATCCCAGTCACAAAAACTGAAAAACATTTTTAATTGATATGTTACAGAAATTCACTCAGCAGGGTTCTAATGCTAATACTCTCCTTTTTTCAGCATGCCTTGAATACTGGGGTACGACGCTACCATGTTGCTCCTGTCCTGTGCCAGCGGGCCAAGGTGGCCATGAGCCACTTCGAACCTAATGAATACATCAATTATGAAAAGCTGGAGAAGAACATCAACATTGTCCGTAAGAGGTAAGAGTGGAGAAGGGAAGAAGCGAGGGGTCAGTGTATTGAATTGAGCTCTGCAGTGACAGAAGAGGAAGAAAAAAATGTCGTGGGGCCCTGGCACAAGGAATGTTTACCAGGGAAAGCAGCACTGAACAGTGGCAGCTGTAAATATAGCGAAGCATGAGCTGTAGTGTCTTGTCATAGTAGTGGGGTGCTGTGGGAAGGGTTGAAGGATATGATGAAGCACTGCAACATTCAGAGAACCAGGCCAGTGCAGAGGAGGTGCTGGAAAGGGCTCCATCCTCTTTGTTTAATACCCTTGTTGAGGAGTCTTCACATTGACCCTTGCTGCTTTCTGGGGCAGCAGTGCGTGGGCGATGGTTGTTATAGGCTAATGCTTCTTTGCGCTGTGTTCTGCTGTAGGTGTTACTTGGATGGAACAAAGGGCTGGGAATTCATAGCATATGTAAACATGGTGACCTTAATCTGCTGATAGAGGCTTGTGTGCCTGCGAATTTGTCATTCCTGCCCCACTTACTGTGGCAGTGGTTTGTATGACTTGTCCTTCAGTCTTTGTGTCCCTTGTTAAATGCAGTAGCTCTCATTTCAAGTTGTTGTGTTGATTTAGTTACTTCTCAGAAGATCTTGCTACATACATAAATAGATTCCTCAGCTGATACAGCTGCAGGATGAAAGGTCTGAGGTCACAAAACTCCACTTAGTTTTATTTGCTGTGGGATCTGGTATTTGTGAATTGAGTCTGACCTCTGTCTCACCTCTACGTTTGCTGTCCTGAAGTATGACTCAAGAAGTGAGCAGTCAATGTTTCTTTTACAGTATAGGAAGATTAGAAAAGAAAGCATAAAATGACATCAGTTCATATGTTTTTGAACTTTATGAGCGGAACCCTTGTTTTAACCATGTGCCAGTTGATATTTTAGTGCTGTAAGGAAAGCATGGAGGTTTCTGTGTGCTAATAGGTCTTAACAGCCTCAGCAATATAGGGAAGCATTCTGTTACATGCTTAAAAGGGCAAATGTTGAAGTACACAAGATGCAGATACTAAAATTATTCTCCCCAGGCTTGACCGCCCTCTGACGTTGTCTGAGAAGATTGTATATGGACACCTGGATGACCCAGCAAAACAGGAGATTGAGCGCGGCAAGACCTATCTGCGCTTACGGCCAGACCGCGTGGCCATGCAGGATGCCACAGCTCAGATGGCAATGCTGCAGTTCATCAGCAGCGGGCTGCCAAAAGTGGCTGTGCCTTCCACCATCCACTGTGATCACCTCATCGAAGCCCAGTCAGGTGGTGAAAAGGATCTTCAAAGAGCCAAGGTCACTATTGCAGAGACTTCTGTCTGTTTGAAAATGTCCTTCCAGTTGAAGGAAGAGCTTTTTTTAAATTTTTTTCCCAGAAGGACAGCCAGGAATCAGATGTGGTAACAGATTGCCTGTGATGGTCAGCTCTGCTGGTCAGATGCAGCAAAGAAACAGACTAAATGGATTTTTTGGGAGTATTTGAGTTTTTCAGCTCAGATTCGTCCATTATATGGTTTAAAGGACCATGTCTTAAGTTGTTAGTGATGGAAGCCTAGATCATGTGTGTTCTAGAGAGAGAAGATATTTCAGCTAAAGGAGAGAAAAAAATTATTTCAAAGGGGAAAAAAGAAGCCAGATTACTGTATGTTGCAGTATGGCAGTGTGAAAAACTTAATGAACATATGTTCCAGCATTGCACTGGTGTATCCTGTGAGGGGGAGGCAAGTAGTTACTTTCCCAAACCATTTGCTAGTGATTATCTGAAGAGCAATAACTGAATCATGTGCAGCTTTCATGGCTCATGGGTATAGTATAAATTTGTGTAAAAGTATGGAGGATGTTGGGTTTTATTTGGGAATTTCAAAGTGTTGTTTGTCCAACTGCTAATTCACTGCCATTTTTAAATTTTACTCAACTGTTTCACTGCTTAGTCCTCCCCAAATGAGCTTCTGTAATACATAGACACATTTATCTCTGACCAACATACCACAATGCATCTGTCAAGGAAATCTTGTTACTCTGAGTGGACTTAGCCTAAGTCCACTGTCAGAACCAGGAGGAATTGCACCTTGAGTGTTGATACCAGAATTTACAAACAATAAACAGGGGTCATCTGCATTTTAAGATTTTAGTCCATATCTATTCTCAGAAACTTACGATGTTGAAGTATCTGCTTTTGGCTTTCTTCAGTGAGCCACAATAAAGCAACTTGCACCACTCAGGAGTGATTTGGGGAGTTCTTGCTCTGCCTGTCTCAGTCCTAAGTTGTGCCATTAACAGTCTGAGACTTAACTAAATCAGACAGTTTCTTTTCTCCCATTCACCTCCTGTTTTCCCCTTTCCCCTATCCCTGCATTTATTCCCAATAGTGCAATTATATTTGCTGCAGCCCTGAATTGAGCCGAGTCCGTTCTTTGCCATCCACTCTGAGCAGAGCAAGTAAAGGTCCTGCCTTCTTCTGACTGGCTTCTGCTGATGCCAGTTGGCACACAATGAATGCTGGCAGGCCAGAGGGTGGTTTGGATTTACTGGGGGAGGGATGCACAAACAGAGTGGAATGACCCAACTCCTAGTGGAAAACGAGGCTTAAAGAGCTGCTGCTGCCTCTTGGGAAACTTCAGAAAATGTGTGCTGAGACAATTCTTCAATTATCTCGTTTCCCCTTTCCCTTTATTCTGAAGCTTAGCTGCATGAGAACAGTCTTTAAGAAATTCTGTCCTTCTAATGCTTATCTTATCTACTCCAGCACTCTTCTGCCAAGAACTGTTAGGATATAATAGTGTCATACTTCCTTGGCAACCATGGTTTTGCTCACAAGCAATTTTCACAGTGTGACTTCCACCAACAATGGTGACAATGCTGCAAGAAAGGCAGCATTGTGTGAGTCTTAAAGAGGGGACTTTCTAGAATGACAAATGACACTCACCGACTCCCCTGGCAGTGAACAGCTTCCAGTTCCATTTCTTAATCTGTAAAAATAAAGCCAGAATATTTATCTAAGGGATTTGAAATGTCTCCAAAGCATCTGTGTAGGAAAAAGAACACCTGGTAGAGAAGGAAGGAGTGAGGGGAATGCAGTTATGAGGGAAATTACTAGAATGAGTGAGGGAAACAGGTTAATAAGAATAGGAAAAGTGAGCACAGCATTTTTAAATGCCTTATTGGCAGGGTTTTTCTTAAATTGTGCTGTTTGGAATTAGAAACTAAAAAAAGGTGCTTTTAGTAGAGCTACAAGTGGGATGAAATTAAATGGCCTGTTACAACTGTCAGTTAAACAGTCTCAGTCTTAACCTTTTGGTTTTAAAAATTATGTGCACCCCCCTTCAGCTGCTGCAAAAGTCGGAAGCAAACTACAGGCAGGCATGTGAGGGGGGAGTGTTTGAATGAGCTTTTGATGTATGGAAGAACAAAATGTGGTATTAATGCTCTGTGCTTCCTTCTGGGAATAGGATATAAACCAGGAGGTGTACAACTTTCTATCAACGGCTGGTGCCAAGTATGGAGTGGGATTCTGGAAACCCGGGTCAGGAATCATTCACCAGGTAAAGTGTGTGTGTTTGCAGTCTTTGAACATGCGGCGGGTCTTTTACCTTAGAGTGGAGAGAGAGCTCAAGTACAAACCCTTAGAGGATTTCACTGGTTTAGGGAAACAACTTGCTTTGCTCGAGGCAGGCAAGGTTTCTTACTTGCTCTCTCTCAGTTATCTTGACAACGGTGGGGTGGTTTTTTTAAAGGTTATTTTGGTCAAACTGTAACCCGATGTGTGATTAGGTAGTGCCAACAGATGCCGTGTGAATCACAGAAGCTTGAAATACCTTAACTGCTTGTGGGCTGGCTCCTCTTAGTACAATTCAGTCAGTGAGGTGAGGCCAGGAAGCTGGCTACATAGGGTTAATGTGAATTGCTTTTGGTAGTAAGGAAAGTAGCCTTGGGAACATACTTTTTTTAGGGTTATTATGTATGCATTTAGTTCTATAAAATCCAGAAGAGTATATGAGGACACAACAGAGCAGCGTACTTCATGTATGCAAGAGTGGTGACACATAAGGAGTTGCTAGGTGAATTTGAATAAAATGCAAAACAGTTTCCAAGTCTGAGATTTTCTTGTTATTACACTTGGATCCAAAAAAGAATATGACAGTCCCAAGATAACTTACCACTTAATGAGGCTTTTTGTTTTTTTTTAAACCAACAAAAACCATCCTGTCAGGATGTCCCTAACTTGTTGTGGTTGGTTTGCTTTGAGGGTCTAGTAGTCATTTTTCATTGTTCCTCTGAGTCTCAGGCAGCAAAAGTTGAAGAGCAGCATGAAGCAAAAGGAGTGGAGAGGAGAATGGATGACTGGTAAGCATCCTGTCAGCAGGGAACTCGTGACCAGGTGCAGTGAAGAGCTCTCTGCTATGTTTTCTTAGCTACAAAATGAGTTACTAAGGTTACCTTAACTTAATGTGACGCAACAGATGAACTCTTTAAAAGGTTATGGGAACACCTCAGGTCATTTGTGTTCTGAAACCACTCGTAACATGTCATGGGGCAATATAGCTCCGTGCTGTGGTTACCAGTCTTATGGCTGACTTTCACTGGCTGGAGGAAACTGGTCCTGTTGTATAGCTTCAGAGTACAACTCTGCCAAAGTGAGGCCTTGAGAGTGACCTTTCTCACACAAATGTGTTAATGTGGCTACAAGAATATAAAGCTGAAAGTTCTGAAAGCAAAGCCTTGGTCTTTTTGGTAAAGGACTGCCTTAGTTTGGTTCCAGCTGTTGTGTGATGCATGTGCTATGAGTTCTGTGCTTCCCAGAAAGGCTGTCCCTAGTGCTGGTGTGGCTAATATGCAGTGAGAAGTTTATTAGCTCGAGTTCTCTACAGTGTTGCTACCACAGAAATCTCATTTTTTCATGGAAGAATGGTTTTGTGGTTTTGTTAATAGTTGAAAAGTCTTGCACAGAACTGGTAGCAGCAATAAGGGAAGGGCAGCCTCTTGGTGATTCGGTGAGAAGTTCTACGTAATTAAGTTTTGGCTGGCAGCATGGATTGGAAGAGCCTGTTGGTATTCTACTGCTATGGGAGCACAAAGGCTACAGAAGGTCTCACTAGCATTGGATAAGTGAACTGACTTGCTCAGCTGTTCATTAAGGGTGTGGAGATTATGGAACAGACTCTTGAACCTTAACAAAGGTGGCACCTTAGCAAAAGCCTAAACTGGAGGAAAAAAAGGGGGATTGTTTTCTAATATTTTTTTATTATCCTGGGATGAGCAAGGATCCTGAGGCTGAGACTTGGTACCTTGTTCTGTCATTACATCCTCCACAAGGAGTTTGCAACAGAAGAGAATTTCCAATCCAACCCCAAATTCAGTTATTTTCTTGCTACTGAAATCTGCAAATACAAACTGATCTAAACTCTTGTTCTTGTTTTCTTTCTGCTGTCTTCCCCCTCCTTTCCCACAAAACAAGCAAGCAAACAATCCATTTTTATTTTCAGATCATTCTGGAGAACTACTCCTACCCTGGCGTTATGCTGATCGGCACAGATTCACACACCCCCAACGGAGGTGGCTTGGGGGGAATCTGCATTGGTGTGGGTGGAGCTGATGCTGTGGATGTCATGGCAGGAATCCCTTGGGAGCTCAAATGCCCAAAGGTAGGAGCAGAAGGAATACTAAGGTTTGATGCCAAGGGTGAGATACATGATGTGTAAGAAGCATTGATTTTCAAGCACTATGTATATAAGGCACAAGATATCGTTGCAGTGTGACAGGAATATACCCTATAGGAGAACTATATCCTGTTACCTTTCTGACAGAAAGTGGCATGAGAATTTTTTTTCCCCTCATTGATGTTGCTCAGGTTATTGGTGTAAAACTGACTGGCAAGCTCTCAGGCTGGAGTTCTCCTAAAGATGTGATCCTGAAAGTGGCTGGCATCCTCACTGTCAAGGGTGGAACAGGCGCCATCATTGAATACCATGGGCCGGGTGTGGATTCAATCTCCTGCACAGGTAAGTCAACATAGATCTCTTATCTGAGTGGATTGTTGGTGGAGCTGGGTGTTGAACTGTCTGTGGGGCTGGGAAGGGAACCAACAAGAAGTACTAAGTGTTGTCCCTCAGCCTGGCCTGGCAGTTTGGCCCGGCCCAGCAGTACATGGCAAACTGGAAGAGTAGTGTAGCAAGATAGCATTCCCTCTCAGTGAAAAAGTGACCACTCTCCATTGAATCTTCTTGTGATTCTAAGAACATGGAGTGGTTAATTGTAAAGAATCCTGTAAGATTATGTGTCAGGATAAGAATAAGGGTGAATATTCTCATGTATACTTAGAGGGTGGAGATGGTTGTGATAAAGGAATGGCATTTTCATTTCAGCCTAATAGGCTGTGAAAAGAAAAAAGAAACAGGTTATTGGGAATGTATGTGTGACAGCTGCTAAACAAAGAGTGGAGGTTCTGAGACCAGAAAGCAGTTTGTAACATGCAGTTAGATTAGCTAATTGTGGATCTTGGATGTGAATTCGAACTGCAAAAATTGCAGTTCTCTGTAATATGCTAGTTAGGACCAAATTACAAGAAATGTGTCTTCCTTTAGCTTGAAGTGCAGCCTTCAAGCTGGACTTCTCCTCTCAATTTGCATGACTTCGCTATAACTTTGAATACTTGGTTTTACAAACTGAGAGCAAGTTGAGATTTTTCTTCCATGAAATCAGAAGAATTTTATATCTGCTTCTAGCTTGTTAAATGTAAAACAGGAGCTTTTACAGCTTCGTTGCTGTGTCCTTGAAAGGGATGGTTGATCCCTGTGCTGTCAGCAGATATTTGGGATTTTTTTATTGTGTTCTGTCACTGGAAGCATTTTATTCAGCCCATTAAATTTCTCACAAATGTCTGGCTCCTCCAGTAAAGATAAATGAGATGGTAGGGAGGGACAGGGCACTCATTGCAGGTAGCAGAGACACTGCTCACTGCTGTAAATTATTTGATGCTCAGTGCAAACTGAGGGTTCTTTCTTATCCCTTCCAGTATCTGCAGCTATCAATGTAACTTTTGGCTCATTCCTTCCACAAGAGTCTGGTCACGGGCACTGTATTGATCAGAAACATAGGGGGCTGAGCCAGCCATTATGTTGTCAGTGTCTTCTCAGCTGTGGCTTTAGGTTTCTGTGGCTGATGCCCTGATTTCTCTTAGCTTTGCGGTCTTCTGCATGACTTTTGGAGAATTGGGTGGCCTTGGACTTTCTCCTTTGACGCAGTGGTCTCTTCTCCCGCTTCTCTAGGAATGGCAACAATCTGTAACATGGGGGCTGAAATCGGAGCTACCACATCGATCTTCCCTTACAATGACCGCATGAAGAAATACTTGGGCAAGACTGGGCGAGCTGGTAAGAGGATTTGGGGATTGAAGTGGGTAGAAGTATCGTTTCAAGTGAAGGTGTATTCTGGGAGCAGTATGCTCCTACAATGTAGTCTGATGTGGATTTTGATCTTATGTGGTCCTGTAGGTCATCTGTTACAAGCAGGGAGTCTGTAGATGAAGTGGCTGGGGAATTATGCGGTGGACCCCCTGTGTTTATTGTTCTAGACTTTTTTTTTTCTCCCTCATTTGCTGCACTTTTCAGATCTTCCTTCTTTCTTATTCCAGATATAGCTGCACTAGCGGATGAATTCAAGCAACACTTGGTACCAGATTCTGGTTGTCATTATGACCAGGTGATAGAAATCAACCTCAGTGAGGTAAGGCTTCCTTTCTTCTTGCCATCTTGAATGTTGTCACGTGACTCTGCTTTGTGTAAATGAGGACCAAGCTGGGAGTTTGATTCAACACCCCTGGTGCTGTGCTAGAACACGTAAAATACATTCAGGTCTGCTTCACTGACAGCTTATGCTCCAGTGTTCACATAGGAGAATTCTAGTTAAACAACTTCCAGATAGAGCCGTGAAAGGAATTGATTTGCTGCTGTGTTTTGGGGTTATTCTTTGCTGCTGTGATTTCTGACTTTGTCACTGTTTCTTAAAGCTGAAACCGCATATCAATGGACCTTTCACACCAGACCTGGCGCACCCTGTGTCAGATATTGGTGCTGTGGCAGAAAAGGAGGGCTGGCCTGTTGATATCAGAGTTGGTGGGTAGCATTTGCTCTTTCCTCTGCCTTCATACTTGTGGCATAAACGTTGTTGTCTTGGGATAAGCTGTTGGTCACATAGGTTGGGATCCAGTTTTTCCACTGCTGCTGTATGTCCTTTGACTTTAATGCAGTGTCATCTCTTTGTGGCCGTATGAATTTTTTGGGAAAAGTAGGGACCACATGGGCCAAGTGTGTAGGATGAGATCCAGAAGAGTAGGAGAGATTTCAATCTCAAGAGGTAAACCAGGTTTTCTTCCGTTTTTGAAACTTTTGAATGTTTGGATTGACAGGAATGTTAACCATTGAAGATAGCTTTTGTTAAAAGTCTGTGGCTTGGATTTGCTTGTTGCAGAGATTTGTCAGGAGCATGATTGTCAGCACTCCCAGCAGTTGGCTGTTGAACTCCTGGGACGTAATAAAGTTAGTACTTGCTGTGCTAAAAGGCAGGCTTGGAAATTTATGTACTTGGTTTTGGGATGGTAACTTGTGGGATGGTTTCTCAACTGTTGCTCATAGAGTGGAGGAAGGAATGAAAAGAATGGAAATACATTGTAAAGCCATATCCCAGGTGGGAAGTGTATTGTATGATAGTGTTACAAATAGGATACAGTTACAGCAGCTGTAAGTGGAAGAGAATTTGTGTTTTGCTGCTTAGCACCAGAATATTGTCAGCACGGTACAACATGTCCTTGGGTGATCTTCATACTATAACAAAGATGTTTTCTTTTCAACATTTCCTCCATTCTTGCCATCTTGATTTGATGCTTTTTCTGTCTTTGTGGAATACGTCTCTTTGGTTGTTTGCTTAACCAAAGTGCAAGTAGGTGACACTCAGGTCTTGTAAAACAATAACCTGGTTAGATTAGACTAGTGACTGGGTAGTGTGTTCTGACTGTGCAATCTCTAGAGCTGCAAAAGGGATTGCTTTTGACCACAGTATATTGCTGGGAGGCTTGGCAGTGTTAGTACCTGAAACCCTTTCAGATTCCTTATTAACAGGAAAACGTTGGTTGTTCCTTGTTTGTTCTTCTGGGAGATGGGCCAGGGAGAATCTTCCAAGTACCAGGGCTGGAGTAACCACCACCCTGTTTCTGTCACCACAGGCTTGATTGGCAGCTGCACCAACTCCAGCTATGAGGACATGGGACGCTCTGCAGCGGTGGCAAAACAGGCGCTCGCACATGGATTGAAGTGCAAATCCAAGTTCACAATCACACCAGGGTCAGAGCAGATCCGTGCCACCATTGAAAGAGACGGTTATGTGAGTATGGCTGCTCTTTGCACTTCCAAACAGAAAGGGTTAAATTCTTCAGGACAATACTTAAGGGGCCAGAGTTAACTAATGGAAACCTCCTGAACTTTGTCTACACTTATTGCTGGAGGTGCAATTACTGATATAGTAACTGGTCTTGTGCTACTGTGCCTGTGGGTCCTGCCATCATCTTGACAGTGTTTTGACCTGATATCTTTACTACCTGGGCATGTAAGAACAGGATTAGAACTGAACAAGGCTGAGGCAGTTGTCAGGAACTGGGGCCCTGAGGAGATAAGAGTGTGCATAGCAAGGGATACCTCATGCTCCTGGGATTCTGTAGATGGCCATGGCTGACAAAGGGCTGCAATCCACTTTTATTCCCATATATAAAGAGAGCACATCCTTTTGTTGGAAGGTGGTTCCCAATTTAGACCAAATTTATGGCAAAACTCATATTGCCTTTAAAAGGAATGTTTCTGTTGAGGAACCATTACCTACTTCCTTCCTTTTATCTGTGCAGAAAATGTTGTTTTAATTAGCTTTACTATTTAGTAAATTTTAGATGCTGTCATAGTGTGAGGACCAAGTCTTTACATACAGATATGTCCAGCCAATGCTTGATGTCCCTTGCAACCAAGTTCTACCTTTCAAGTCATACCTTTCCTTACCAGCTGCCCCCTTAATTGAGTTGTTTGCTGAAGTAGACTGAGCAAGCACACATAGTTGCCTGCACTGTTGCCAGTTCTCTCCTTACATGGACAGGAAGTCTATAGAACATTAATCAAATGTCTGGAAGTACCTGGATTGCTCAAGTTGAAGCAGGTAGAGAATGGGAACATCATGGCAAGTTATCCTGTGCTCTGCCCCAGTGTTAACTTACAGTCTTACTGAGGTCAAACCCCATGGATTTATAAGTGACTCAAAACTGTTCTTCTTGATATCTGCTGCTTCCTGTTAGTGTCTTCTTCCCCTGAAAGAGCAACCGCAGAAACTCATTCCAGGCATTCTAAGGTAACAAAGTTGTTTTCTGCCCCCAGGCAAAAATCCTTCGAGAAGTTGGAGGGCTGGTTCTTGCCAATGCTTGTGGGCCATGCATCGGCCAGTGGGACAGGTAAAATGAAAGATGGACCTCACTCTAGCTAGCTTTGTATCTTTTAGCTCCCAAAATGCTCTGTGAAGCCTGATTTGATTGTGAATACCACACACTGGTAATTAAATGCTTAAAAACCAACTGGCCATAGCTGTCTGATAGGTACTGGAGGAGGCAAAAAGAAGGACTACAGATTTATATTGAGCCTTTAGGTGAATAAAGCTGCAGAATGGTCACACATTCTGGAGGGTTTTTGTAGAAGGCAAAGAATGGGGAGAAAGATTTGTTGTGTGTGAGAGGGTGGACTGAAGTTTGTATGGTCCTTTTAAAATAGGAAAAGTGACTTGGTCCAACTTCAGTCATTGGAGTGACAGGGAGAATAATTCCCATTAGAAGGGGATGGGAGGCACATTCTTATGTTGCTTTATCACGACTGACCATGGGATATCCAAAGGCAATGTGCTTACTTGATTATTGTTTAGGCAGTTCCACACTGAACAATGTGGGCTGTGAAAACCACTGCAAGAATCAGTGTTTGACTTGGGTTTGCATTCATTCACTTTGTGAGGTCTGTGCTTAAGGGAGGAAAACATGTACGGGCACCAGCTCATGTTTCTAAAATAGTGATTGCTGCCAAAACCAAGCTGGGAGATTCTAGCAGTAAGACATCCAGAAGCAATATTCCATTTGGATCTGATGAGCATGTTTGCTTCTTTCACAGGAAGGACATCAAGAAAGGAGAGAAAAATACAATAGTTACGTCCTACAACCGGAATTTCACGGGTCGCAATGATGCCAATCCAGAGACTCACGCATTTGTGACCTCTCCAGAGGTAAGAAACAGCCAGAGGAGGGGCTGTGGAATAGTTCAGAGTGCCTGCAGAAGAGGCCTGGTGTGCCTTGTTTAGTAGCTTGGCTGGTGGCTTTGAGACTTAGATGTAGGACTTTCAGATGAAGTGATGGGAGGTAGAATATGCCTTTTAATTTGTCATTTTCTTTTTTTTTCAGATTGTCACAGCCCTGTCCATTGCTGGCACTCTAAAATTTAATCCTGAGACAGATTACCTGACAGGAGCAGATGGGAAGAAGTTTAAACTAGAGGCACCTGATGCAGATGAGCTGCCCAAGCTGGTAACTGTTCTGTCTGGGGGCAGAGGGAGGGAAGACCTCACACTAACAGAGTATTATTTATACTGAGGGAACTTTCGTGCACTGACCTCTTTCTTGACATATGGTGATAGAGCTAGAAAGGGTGCAGTTGCCTGTATTGGCTTGTTCTTCACGTGCTGTTGGGGGATGGTGGAGGCTGATGATTTTCCTTTCTTCTTTGGAAGAATTTTGACCCAGGCCAGGACACCTATCAATATCCTCCCAAGGATGGCAGTGGGCAGCATGTGGATGTGAGCCCCACCAGCCAACGTCTCCAGCTTCTTGAGCCCTTTGACAAGTGGGATGGCAAGGATCTAGAAGACATGCTGATCCTCATCAAGGTCAGGAACAAAGTGGGGGAGCATCAGCTATGACTGGTCTGCTTGAACAGGGGTTTGCACAGCAACTGCTAGAAGCTTTGGATGTGCCTTTGAGATACCTGACTCCCTCCCCTACAACCATATTGTTATGGAAAGGGAAGCAAGGGTCTTCCTTTCATCCAGGTGTTTCCTTCTGATACTTCTTTCTGTTATAACTGACTCTTCTCCTTTGGGCTAGTGGTTTGCTAATACCATGCAAAAGCGAGTTTGTTGTAGCATGTAACATAATCCTGCCAAAACCATGCACTCTGCAGAATTTGTCCCAGTTGCAACCTGCAATGGAAAGGTGGATGGGTTCTTTAATTAGAATCTCTAATACTGAGTGTTCTAAGATGTATTTTGTCTGAAATGAGGCCGTTGGGAACTTCTGATCCATCAGTATGCATGTTCTCTTCCCACTTTATAGAAAGAGAAATTACTTCACACTTGTTAAACATTGCAATTTGGTCTTTCAGTGGAGACATGGGTTTCTCCTTACTGCCTGAGGTGAGTTAACAGACGGAAACTTCAGTTGACATGGTGAGGGGTTCTGAAATGCAATCCCTTATGAACTGACCTTTGGGAACATTCCTGATTCTCAGTGACAGAGTTGGAGGTATGCCCAAGGGCCATACTGCTCTGCAAAAGGTTTTGACACAGGCAATTCCTTTATAAGCACTTCAGAACTTACCAGTTAGAAGGCCATTATCTCTGGTTGGGAATTCTGTTCTTACAAGCTGAGAAGGCTTATGTGCAGTTTGGAAACTTAGAGGGTATCACTTGGCATCTTCTGGAAGTTCCCCAGCAGGGAGGCTGAGCTGTAGCAGGAAGGGCTTAATTGCTTTTTGTACCTGAACAACCTGCTGCTGAAGGAAGTGAGGACATGACAGGAGATGTCATAGCTAAGCTAATTTTTGTAATTTACCCTTTGGAAAAGGGATGTTCTTCTTGCCCAGTGCATGTAGAATGAGCACTGTGTTCTGCTTTGGAGTGCCTTGATTCTGTAACTGATGCACTTTTCTGGGGTTTGTGCCTTTAAAAAGAGATGTGATGCTCACAGAATGGGTTAGGTTGGAATGGACCACAGGGGGTCATCTGGTCCGACCTCCCTGCTCAAGCAGGGTCATCCCAGAGCACATGGCACAGGATTGTGTCCAGATGGTTCTTGAATATCTCTAGTGAGGGAGACTCCACAACCTCTCTGGGCAATCTGTTCCAGTGTGGTCACTGCACAGTAAAGAAGGTCTTCCTCATGTTCAGGTGGAACTTCCTGTGCCTCAGTTTCTGCCCCATTGCCTCTTGTCCTATTGCTTGGCACCACTGAGCAGAGCCTGGCTCCACAGTCTTGACACCCTCCCTTCAGATACAGATATTGTAAATGAGAGATCCCATCTCATTTGTCTCTTCTTGAGGCTGAACGGGAAATGCTGCAGTCCCTTAATCACCTTTGTCACCCTCCCCAGAACTGCTCTAGGAGCTCCATGTCTCTCTTGTACTGGGGAGCCCAGAACTGGACACAGCACTCCAGAGGTGGTCTCACTAGGACTGAGTAGAGGGATAGGATCACTTCCCTTGACCAGCTGGCAATGGTCTTCCTAATTCAGCCCAGGATACCATTGGCTTTCTTGGCCACACGGGCACAGTGCCAGCTCATGGACAGCTTGTTGTCCACCAGGACCCCCAGGTCTTTCTCTGCAGAGCTGCTTTCCACAGGTCAGCCTTTAGCCTGTGCTGGTGCACAGAGTTACTCTTTCCCAAGTGCAGGACCCTGAATCTGCCTTGCTGAACTTCAGACAGTTCTTCTCTGCCCACCTCTCTAACCTGTTGAGGTCTTTCTGAAGGGCTGCAGAGCCCTCTGGAGTATTGACCACTCCTCCCAGTTAATGCTTCACAGGTAAAAGTGTTGAGGAAGGGTCAAGTACTTAACTCCACCCTGAGACATTCTTCTCTTCTACTACGCTTTAGGTAAAAGGGAAATGCACCACTGATCATATTTCTGCAGCCGGACCGTGGCTTAAATTCCGTGGCCATCTGGACAACATCTCCAACAACCTGCTCATTGGTGCCATCAACATTGAAAACGGCAAAGCCAACTCTGTGCGGAATGCATTAACCCAGGAGTTTGGCCCAGTCCCAGACACAGCCCGTTACTACAAGGTGAGATGTTCCCCTGACACATCTATTTTAAGAGCATGTTTACTCTTTGGGTAGTCTGTGCCAAGAATAAGGCTCTCGCCCTCCTGCTCTCAAGTAACAGCAGCTGTGAATTCACTCAGCATTGAGGCATTTTCTTGGTACTTTCTCCAATGATTGCAGTTCCTGTAGAAGATTCTGTCCCTACCTGCTATGGGAAAGAGGGAGAAGGATCTCGTGACTCAGAGGGGACGAGAAATCATAAACGAAAGAGGAAAAACTCCTTTAGGCTCTGCACACCTTACAAGGCATGGGTGTCATCAAACTAAATCTTGCCTCCTGGAATGCTTCACCTGTGACTAGTCTAATGTTTAAATAAATTGTAGTCTTATCCTCTTTATTCTTTAACACTAGGCTTCAAATCTCAAGAAATGTCCTTTTACCCCCTGGACAACTTGGCAGTTGTTTCTGATTGGCTCTTTCAGTAGAGAGAAGTTAAAGTTTTCTATATCCCTTCCAGAAGTAGAGCAGAGGTCATGGCTGGTGCAAACACTGGTCTGGATTAGCACGATGGAAGGAGAAGTGGCAGGAAAAGGAAGGAAGAGATTTGCTCTGGATCCCAAGAGCAATCCTCCTCAACCCTTGTCAGCAAGGATGGCGGTGCCTAACTGCTGTGAAACACTGAACTCCTTTATTTCTCTCCTTTCTCAGAACCCAAGGGAGTCTTCTGGGAGAAGGTGTCATAGCTTAGCAATGTCAGTGAAGTACTGGAATTAGATGTGTGGGTGGGTATTTATTGTTAATTCCTCACTTGAGTGGCTGCACAAATTAAAATCTGTGTCTTTTGTCACAGAAAATGGGTGTCAAATGGGCAGTTATTGGGGATGAAAACTATGGTGAGGGATCAAGCCGGGAGCACGCAGCACTGGAGCCCCGTCACTTGGGAGGAAGGGTCATCATCACCAAGAGCTTTGCCAGGATCCATGGTGAGTCAGGCATCCCCTATGGTGTTTGTAAACAGGATATGTTCCGTTTGAGTGGAAGTGGTGTTTATACCTTGTGCAGGGCTCAACACCTACGGCATGAACTCTCCCTGCTGACAGATGGCAAGGTGCCTCCTGTCAGAAGTCCTGTTACATACCTAGTTAGATATGCCACAAGCAAGGGATATGCTGATTCTGCTACAAAGATAGTAATTATTGCTGGAATAGTACTCTGAGAAGCAGTGGGCAGCCAGAAGGTAATCCTGCTTCCCTGGAGTGGGGTGTTACAAGCGTGGTTGGTGGTTTGTTCTCCACAGAAACCAATCTGAAGAAGCAAGGTCTACTGCCTCTCACTTTTGCTGATCCAGCAGACTATAACAAGATTCATCCTGTGGATAAGCTGAGCATCGTGGGCTTGAAAGACTTTGCACCTGGAAAGGTAACGGTCTGGGTGCCTTGTCATGCACTTGGGGGCAGGGATGTGCCACTGATGGGAAACATTGGTGAGTTGTGTGCTTGTGAGGCAGCACTGGCACTGCAGAGCAGTGCAGCCTACCAGCCAGGTGAGACATGGTGGGCTAGGAGATACAGGGCAGGTCAGAATCAGTGGTGTTCTGAACAGTTAAGAGAAACCTTTGTACGATGTTCTGAATTCCTGGACTTGTTGACTTAAGCATGAGTGTTCCCTAGAAGGAACCGCAACCTCACTTTTATGTTAAGATCCACCCTGTGCTGCAATTTTCCCTTTTCAGCCCTTTAAAACCATGTAGGAATTTTCCTGTGAGAAGCTTCAGATAACCTTTTCCCTTGAAAGAGAATGGAAAATAAAGCTGTCTTCTTCCTTTAGCCTCTGAAATGCATCATCAAGCATCCCAATGGGAGCCAAGAAACAATCATGCTGAACCACACCTTCAATGAGTCGCAGATCGAGTGGTTTCAGGCTGGCAGTGCCCTGAACAGAATGAAGGAGCTGCAGCAGAAATCAAGCTAAGTGCGCACAATGCCCCAGTGCACTGGACTCGATTCAGCTTTGGCATTTTCATGAAAGTGCAATTCCATGCCTACTGTTGGAATAAATGTCTGATCAAATGTAACCATAGCTTCCTTTTTGTTATGGTACTTCCTCTTCACTGACACTATGAAAAGGGAGTGCAGCTAGGCTTACTTTTGTCTTTTAAATTCCCCAGCTCCCTTTTTCTATTTTGGCTCAAGTTCAGTTCTCCCACAGTTATTTATATTTGGAAATAACCAGCGAAGGTGGATTTGTCTGCTTGGCTGGTTGTTTTCCGCCCATTCACTTTACTGATGGCTAAAGATTTAAAATGAAAATAAAGAATGTGACCATCTCTTCTGACGTGTTATTGTATTCATCATCCTAATCCCTGTCATTGTTGCTGGGAGGGTGGGAAAGAACTTCCTAAATCACTGCTATATGGAGAAAGAAAACCAAATCAAGTAACTCAGTGTGGTAAAAAAAGAGCCCTCACAGCTGTCCTAGACTGTTTAGCTCTTGACACTGACCTACTACAGGCTATGCTTGTGATTATGACTACCTTCTCCCATACATTCCTGTCCAGGGCAACACTGCCACTATTGCAGTGATGAAAAACTTGCAAAGAACACCTGCTCTATCTGCTTTCCCAGCACTGCACACTTAGCTTGTTTCCTAAAGCACAACTTAGAGCAGGAGATGGATGGTGAGGAGTTTCTCATGAGAACAGCACACAAAACCACATTGCTACCATGTCACTATACTCCTGAGAGCCCTGACCCTGTCCAAAATGAGCTGAGCAAAACAGCTACCTGGAATAGTTGGACTGTTTTCTTCCCCTTGCCCTGGCACTACCCCAGAACACCCTGTGTGGAAGCTCCTCACTTCTTTCACCCAAATTTCCACCTATACAAACAGCTGGGGGGTTCTGCAAACAGTTGTTTCCACCACAGCTAGATGGTTGCATGTGTGAACACTGCTGCTCTGTAGGTGGCATTCAGTAAGCTTATTGTGTGCACAGATGGACCTCAGTTACTATGTGAACCTAAAGAATTCTAGGCTCCCTTTTAATTAGAGCATTGCACCAGGAATAGCAGTTGAGAATTAAGGGGTTCTAACGATGCTGCAAGGGAGGGCGCTGATGACTTGGGCTTTGTTTTCACAGTTGGAGGTTAAGCAGACCCACTATCCCAGAGAATTACAGCTCCTTCCTGCCAAACGTGGCTGGCTTTGTAATTATGTGCAACATCACTCTCTTGGCAATGGGCCCTGCATAGATTTTACTTGCTGTTTTGTTCCCTCCTTTCCTTGTGCTGCTGTCAGGGAGGGTGATGGCAATTGTTTGTCATTGGCGGTTAGCATAGAGCAAAGCGCTGGTCTCAACTCTGTCTGCCTTGAAATCTAAGTAGCTAAACTGCAGGAGGCAAGTGTTTTCTTCCTGCTAGGCAGGAAGCTAATAGTTTCCCCACAAACTGTACAGGAAGGCAGGCTGTGTGGTTTTTACTACTTATTCCACTTACAGTATTAAAACCCCCCACAAACAAGGATTTGCTCAAAGCAGCCTTGGACCATTTCAGTCCATAACTTCATATTTTCAGTCAAACTCTTGGAAAGTTTAGCTCATTCTGCATAAATACAGCCCACCCATAAAAGTCATCCCATTCAGCACAATAAGCAACCTGTAGTTTTCCACATCTTCACTAAGCCTGAGGTACTTCCGGGTAAAAGTCATTCCCTGTTCCTTCTGGCTGACTTCATCCATGGTTGAAGTTCCCATTCTTAGCAGAACATCACCACCACCTCCCCTGGTCTCCCAGCAGCAGCATTTTCCAAGTCTCTAGAGTACCACACCTCTACTAACTCTAGCTTTTAGCTGTCTCTTCATTTCCTGTCAGAAGAAGGCAGGTTTCTACTCCTCTGAGATCAAGCTCCCAGCCTAAGGAGTGGTACTTCTCGATAGGTATTCTCTTCTGCCTCTACTCACTGAAGTCAACTCCTTCCTTAATTCAGGCAAGCAAAGATCTCCACAATTTTCCCTCCAGGGCAGAAGACCAAAGCTCCAGCTGAGTTTGTAGCTGCTGTGCTCAAGGCTTTTTGTGCCTGTAAATTCACTTCTGCACATCAGTGAAGATGTTTCTTGAAAGCAACTGTCTCTCTCTGGCAGCTTGGAAGCTGAAGGGAAAACAGAGAATGGCAGATCTAATTCCTTATTCAGCTTCAGGGGAGCAATGAGCACCAGCAGGGTCCCATTATTCCCCAAACATCCACCGGAAAGACTTTCTGTGGAGCAGGCTCTGATGGCAGCTAACTGTTTGTCCACCATGACAGGAGGCCCAGGCCTGGTTCGCTGATTGATCCCTGTTCACAGAGAGAAGACAAGAGCATGCCATTGTAAACTGCATAGAGAATAGAGGAAAATGCCTAAAAATACAACATATCTCCTGTCCAAGTTATGGAACACAGCTGCCACTGGTTCAGATCCACCTTTCTCATGCATTGTACTCAGGTGGGTTTTATGCCAGAACACTGCAAAGAAAGACTGTTCAGCTGCCACATAAACCTTGATGTGTTGCTCCCAGCTGTGTTCTTCATGCACATGAGTTTGCTTTAAGTCAGCCTCCCAGGGGGAACCATCAACAACCATGAAGTGTTCCAGTGAAAACACTCAGAAAACAGAACAACCACACGAAAAGCCTCATTTCTCCCCTTTTCCACTCCTTTCATTTTGTGACTGCTTCATGGTCTGCTTAAAGCAATCAGTTCCTTGGGAAAGGGGTGCTATTTTAGACACTGAATAAACCACAACACTCACAAGGCCGTAAGAGCTAATGCACATAGTTACCACAAGAGTGTAGGGTGCCTCTTTCTTCTGGACTTCTTCTGCGGCATTTGAAGTGGAAGCCTCTGCAGAGCTCGGACCGGTTGGTGACGTATCAACAAACGTCTCATCCACAACTCGGAAGCGGATCTCTTCCCCAATGTCCATGTAAAGGTCGTGGGCCCCTTCTTCTGTCTCATATTCCCACACCCACACCTGCTCGGCTTCATCACTAGCCAAGGATTAAGGAGGGAAACAGTATTCTGCTTGACAGATCACTTTCTGACAGTTCTGAGAATAGACTTGATTCAAAGCCTTTTCACAGTTATTTCCCAAACCGCGATGTGCAGTCCCAGGTCATCGTCTGCATAGCCCAGGACCCCCATCTTTCTGATTTTCCTCCATCAAGCTGTATGCTTCTGGTCTACACATCCCCCAGAAAAACCCAGCAACAGAAAAGATCCCCAGACAAGTAAAACTCCTCAGACCCAAGACAACCTTGCCTACCACACTGAAGTACATTGGATGCACACGTATGTAGACATTACATGATGTGGTAAAACCTGCACTCTATCTTCAGCAGCAGCCAAGACTGGAGGCAGAGATTACAACTGGGCAGGGGACACTGCCATTCATTCCTATCACTGGGCACAATGATCCTGCAAAACCTAATGAGCGTGAGGGCCTGTCTAGCTGTGATAACAGTCTGTGGGACTTGCCCGACAGAAGAGCTTAGCTTCTGCCACTGAGCACCTTCATTGTTGCAGTGGTGAATGCCTGTTGGGCCAGCACTGCACAATCTTTTGAAATGAAGTAGTAAAGTTATGAAAGGTGATCAAAGGATACAACTTAGCTGGCTGCTGCAGGGATTCTGGCGGGATGACAATATCATCAAAGAATCCAATAGAAACTGCGGAGAAAAGAATTTGGTTAAGACTGAAACAATTATTTGCAAATGATGTTCCATAGCGATTCCTAAAATGCATTTCTAGGCTCATTCTCCTTCCTCTCTCAGGAAGGACATTGAGATGATGCAGGAATTATTCTTTGAGCCACAATGCTCAATTTCAGTTGGCAGCAAAGCAACCACCCAGCTGAAAGTACATAGAGCAACAGAGGGCACAGTCTTCATGCCCGCTGGGAAAGGAAAAGGTTGTTTGGAGCAGGAATGGAAATGAAAGCGTTCCAAGAAATGAGTCAGATGCTATAGAGGTCTGTGACAAAAAGGAGCTTAGAAATCACAGATGTAGTATGTTAAATAAAGACCAATATAAAGTTAGAACAGCCCCTACATCGCCCTTGAGATTTCATGATGTTGAATTTTATCAGGGAATGGACCATGCCCAAATTCAGCAACAAAAGCAGCCAAGGTAACCTTATTGTCCTAATTTAACAACTGAGCAGCAGAGCTCCCTTGCATGGAAGACTCCTAGAGGAAAGGAAAGCAACTCATCAATTATATATTCCATGACTCTGGCAGCACTTTGTGCTTACAAAGACATTTCCCTGACATGTTTTCAGGTACACGAAATGAACACAAATTTGCGCACCATTATAGGAAAAATACATCTGACTAACACAAGCCGATAGTTCCACTTTGAAAAAAACAAATTCTGTTAACTGAAGCAAGGAAAGGAATCCAATCTATGCTCCAGACGGGCTTGCCTGTTATTCTTAGACAAAAGGAAAAGGGAGTACGGACAAAACCATCAAGGTCAGGGGTAGCTGCCAGGCTCAAACTACCAAGCACCCTCAGATCAGAGAAGCACTAGAGGCTGGTAATAGCCATTAACCAGCCCACAGAGAGCATTATTCCAGCTGAAATCAGTGTCTCAACAGACACAAGAACTCTGCAGCTCACGTGTCCCCCCCAGTAGTTGCAGCTTACCATGGACGCCATCCTGGCTGCAGCTTTTAATCTGTCCAACCAGAATCTCGTCCAGGAAGGGATGGAAGACCACATAGCGGAAATGCACTTAAAAGAAAACAGATCATTAATGTCATGTCCATGTTAATAAACTACAGTCCTCCCACAGAATAGCAGCCATTAAAACAAAATCCCACATCCCATATACCCTCTAAAATACCAAGTTTCTTTTACAACTTCTTTACAGGCACTGATTAGATAGAAAAGCGGGACGAAGAGTTCTGATTCCTAACTGGTTTCTACAAATTCTGGCAGCAGCTGATCAGCAGTGTCCTGTTGCCAGCTCCTCAGTTTTGCAAGAAGTTCACCGAAAGAAAGTGTAAGATGATAAACACGGAGTGAGGCCTCTGATTAAGTCATGATGGAAGCACAATGCTTCATGATCAAGAGTATCATTTGAAATTACACTTTCTCGTAATACTTCTGCCTTTTATCTTTGTCTGCAATGCTGTATTTTCATTAAACAAAATATTTTAAATCAAGTATTATCAGATTAAACAAGGTTCTCGAACATAACTGGATTTTTCCTCCAAGCTGGATAAAATCTTTCTAACTAAACACATGGCATTTATTATTACAAGAACGCTACACAAAGACAATCTCAGCCAAATGATGCTTCTGAGAAATTTAACATCATTTCAGCTGTACCTCCTCAGTGCTCCTCTTTTACCTAAAACTAGGCAGTGCATTAAAGAAAGAGTTATTACCAGACACAGTGGGATTCATCAAAGTGCTACCTCAGATTTTAAAAGCAGACTTTTTTCCCCGAGCTCAGAGAGAAAAGTTCTCTTCTTTCAGTTCAAGGAGTAATTCTAAGTTAAGAAGCTGAATGAAGATTAAAGCAAGCAGGAAAGCCTGACATCCTCCTTCAGTATTAGAGAAGCTTTTACTTGCAGGAAATGAGTTCTACTGGAGTACTCATTTAGACAAGGGGAGGCACATAGACTCAGTGCAGTTCCCTTCTAACAGGAGCTATTTCACGTGCTCAACCCGTTTCCACACTGTAAACTGAAACTAGAAAAATGCATCTCTTACCAGTTTAAATCCTTATTTTAACTTAAAAAAATGAAATTTGCTTTTATGCACTTACTTCCAGTTTCTACTCAAATTTGCCAAGAGTCAAAGTAAAGAAAGTAGTAATTTCTTATTTAAAAAATCACTAGAAATATATGACGAACCAGATCTAAGTTTCAACAAAAGTGTCATAAAACTTCCAGCTAGTACAAAAGCATTAAATGCTGTGCAAATGCTGTATGTAGAAACAGGTTTCAACATCCTAGCTAGGGAAAATAAGCTTCAAAAAGAAAAAAATATCAGAGAAATGCAGACCAATTATTACAACTTGTTTTCTATGTGCAGACTTTAAATAATTTTCAACTAAATTAACCCTTTCCTTACCCCTCACCTATGGCTCTAATTGTAGAACAGAGATGGACTGCTGGAGAAGGCAAGAAGGACTGGCTATTTAAAGCTGTATTTGTACCCAAAACTGCAAAGAAAATAAGAGACTTTCACCATGTTCCTCTTGCCCTCCTAACAGGAACGGAGTTAAGGCTGTGAACTCTGGGTTGTTACTTTCCGTAATAACTGAACTCAGCTTACATTTCCAGATCATTAATTAACCTTCCGCAACACAACATAACTGAGGAAAAGCATCTACCTTTGGTATGTGATGCACCATCCCCAGGAAATATGTATGAATCTTCCAGCTTTGTGATATCATACAGACAGATGCAGAGCCCAACATTGTATACGACCTGATAAAGAAAAAAAAAATTAAGAGCAGTAAATCAAGCAACCCACCAGGTAAAATCAAGCAAACTATAGAATTCACACATTATGCACACATTTTCAAAAGGCAGCAATAGAGGAGTAGCAAGATGGGATGGAGGCTATTTTGGAACACTGCCCTCAACACCACCAGCAGCACAGGGGAACCCCAATCCAGGTGTTGTGGGACCACATTTTCACTGGCACTGGAAAGAACATTGCTACAAAGAGAAACCCACGGGGAAATTGTCAGCGGTGAGAGAACTTGAGCTGCCAAGACAGTAAACAGCTCCCCATCATTCACCAGCCCCACAGCTTGTCCAAATGCTAAACATGTTTTTTGCTAGAGTTACACTCTCAGAAGCCTCTAGGCTTGCCTTTGTCATATATTATATTAGCTTTGGGGAGACACAAGGCAAATTCTTCGTTTCTCTGCTAGTTCTGAGACAGCTTCACTGCCTACAAAATTTGAGGCATCTACCAGTCATCAGTGGATGAAGGAAGAGCTTTCCTTTTCGTAACCTGCCTGTATAATCTGCTATTCACAAACCTCAATCCCTTCAGGTTGCTCTTTTGAGCTCCTTTCGTGCTCATAGCTGCATTTTGAGTTTTGCACCTGCGTCATGTTGAAAGGCATACACTGATGACAGTTCTGTGGCTGTCACAGGGAGACTCTGACCTCCAGATCCACCAGAATAAAGTTCTTATATCCTGCACCAAAGACGAACTTCTTACTGCCACCATGTATTTCAATTACTATGCACAGACTAAATCAGCTATTAACAGCTTCATTTCTCTTCCAGTATTACTGTTCTATGTGTGTTTATATAGTCTTTTTTATTTAAATTCCCCTCTGGACAGACTAGTTTGCATTTGTTTTTTAGGCTGCATTAAGGATTGCTCCTTTCAACGCAAACCAGCAGCTGCTCTCACTTCTCTTCCATGCTTCTTTGCCCCATCTTGTGTCTCAGTAACTTCTCATTACAACATCAGCCATTAGAAAAATGTCCCCTTCGGGATGATACCGTGGCTGTCTCTTCGTTTACATTCGCAGTGGATGGCCTTCACATCTAAACCACTCTGACACCTCATCCACGCACCTCAGCAGGCACAAATGAAAGGAAGAAACGCTCGGGGATGTTGTAGTGCCTGCATCAACCTATACGTGACCCACGCTTTACCTTATTGGCCAATTTCTTGTTTAGCTCTTCAGCAATGGATTCGTTCAGTTTCCTTTCAAACTGCCATGGAGGAATTCTTACAGTGTCGGTCATCTCCACCAAGACAAACATGGTGGCAGGGGGCGAGGATACGCCAACAGCCTCGGGAATTGGAGCGCTGCGAGGACCGGGCCTGGGAAGGCACCGCAACGTGCGGCGCGGAGCCCGGTGTAGCGGCGTCCCGGCTGTCCCGAAGGGAAAGGGGCCGGCAGCGGACGGGATGCCGGGAGGGCCGCCTCACTCACCAGCCGCACGCGGAGCCGCGCCGCGCGCCCCAGCCTCGCGCCGCTTCCGGCGCCGCCGCAGCCAATCGCGCTCGGCTGGCGGGTCGCGCGCCCTGATTGACAGCGGGCCGCCCGCTGCCGCCATTTTGTCCCTCCTCGGGCGGGGCGGGGCTGGGCTGGGCTGGGCTTGGCTTGGCTTGGGGCTCGCAGGCGCCGGGGCGGGGAAGTGTGCGCTGATCCCCGGGGGGCTGGTTTTGGGAAATACAAACGTGGATGGGGCTCAGCGCCCTTGCGTCCTTTGCAGGAATACTGTGTAGTTCCCTCCTTCTCCTGTATTTCCGTCCCCCGCAGGTGGGTCCCTGGGCGCTTTCTCCCGTGCCACAGCTGGAACAATTCTCAGCTGCGGTTATTCCGATTTATCGTTTTTGTAAACTTCAATCCAGATAGGGCAGCAGAGATCACAGAAGCACGGAACAGGTCAGACAGGAAGGGACCACAGTGGGGCATCTGGTCCAACCTCCCTGCTCAAGCAGGGTTGATAAATAACACAGAGAATAGAAATGTTCAGAGATAGTCTTCTATGTATCCTATATAGATAAAGAATGCATGCTTTCTAATGCTTCAGATTGTGTTAGAAAGTTTATTTTCCAGCCATTTTGGTATCATGGTCATCCCAGAGTGGATAGCACAGGAATTGCATCCACAGGGTTCTTGCGTTCCCTCTCCAGCGAGGGAGACTCCACACCCTCTCTGGGCAATCTGTTCCAGTGGCTGGTCACCTACACAGCAAAAAAGTTCTTCAGAAGAAGAAGAACTTTCAGGTGGAGCTTCCTGTGCATCAGTTTCTGCTCCATTGCCTGTTGTCCTATTGTTTGGCACCACCGAGAAGAGCCTGGCTCCAACCTCTTGACACCCTTCATCCACATTGATGAGGTCCCCTCTCAGTCTTCTCAAGCCTGAACAGGCCCAGCTCCCTCAGCCTTTCCTCCTAACAGAGGAGCTGCAGTCCCCTGATTATCCTTGTTGCCCTCTGCTGGACCTGCTGCAGGAGCTCTGTGTGTCTCTTGCACTCAGGAGCCCAAAGATGACAGTCTCTGCCTCTCTGGTAGCCATTTCTTCAGCTGTTTGCCCACATCTCCAGCAAACCCGGATGGGTTTATAATCCTCTTTGCATCTGGAAGTTCGTCACAGCTGTGTCTGCGCAATGCTTAGGTCAAGGTTCTTTTCAGGGGCAAACGGCCACCATACAGAGGTGGAATAATTTGTGAGTGTTAATTGCCTAAGAAAAACCAACCCCCATCGTATAATTTTTGAGGCCTTGATGCATTCTGCAGTGAGGAAATCAGTGTGAGGGAGAAGCAGCATGAGGGATGGCAGAAAACAAGGGGGTGTGCTAACGTCTGAGGTTTGTCAGGGAAAATGAAAGGAGGTTGTTTGAAGTGTGTTTAAAAAAAGATCCGCCAGGAAAACCAAACATCCCTGGCTGACAGTGAAAACTGCACTGTCAGCATCATGGCTTTGATGCAAAGGCTAAGTGTGTCATCCCCCACGCTCCCCAGCAGTGCGTGGTGGGACAGTAACGAGCGGTTTAGGTAAGAAATCATTAAATGTTGAGCTATCTGGGAAAGGGAGGGGAAACAAGGTTGGAAAAACCCTGGTTAGGCCTCATTAAGAAGATACTTGTCTTGGACAAGGAGGTGTTGATATCTTCGCAATTACTCTGTTTCATCAGGGTCTATTGGGTTGTGGGGTTGTTGTTTTTTTAAAAAAAAATGTCTGGTCTGCCCATGTTTGACATTTTTGTATTAAATAGGAGGCCCAGAAACAAGATTTCCTCTGTCACCTGGGAAGAGCAGCATTTTGCTTGGAGCAGCATCTACTGTCTCAGAAAGGAGCTCTGCTGCCAGCACAGCAGACACCACTGTATCAGAACACCTCAACCCAAATCCCCAGTGTTTCTCGCTCTTCTTGTCCTACTTCAGGGAGCCTTACAAAGGCTCCTTTCTCCTGCACTCCAGTCATGGCTGCGCTAATCTCGGCACAGCACTGTTTTGCTGGCACACATGCCACATCCCTTCCTGCTCTGTCCTGGCCTCATGCAGGTCTGGCAGTGCAAGGTTTGACCTTTAACTAGTGCAGCTTTTGCAGGTGTCTGTAGCTACTTTTTCAGAAGAGTCAATTGTTCTCAACTCTGTCTTGACGGCAGGGGAAGAAATAGCTTTGGTATCACAAGAAAATAGAACCTAGGCACTGTTGGTTTTGGCAAGGTGATCACTCTGGATGCTTGTATATAAGAACTGTAGAGTTAAGTAGGGGCATGCACTCAGGGAATAGTAGACTGAAATACCTGGGAGAACATGGCAAAATGGAGAGAAATGGATTTGGACAGAGTCATGTCATGCTTCCATTTCTAGCCCATTCTTGAGCTAACGTTTTCCATGCTTCCAATAACTGTGCCACATCAGGGGCTTTTGGGTGCCCAATATAAAGCAGACACATCTTCCTTCAGCCTTATCCACTGCCCCCCAAAACCAGCTGTGTGAGCAGCAGGTCTGCAAGGCCTCACTTCATACTGTCTTGGGTCCTATGAGTGAGGTCTTTCCTGTGCTATAAAGTGCAGATACCAAACAAGATGCACAGAATCTCGCTCTCCTGTATCACCTCTGTGATTGCCAACAAGGATTGAATGCTGTGGGCCACTCCTTAGTAAGAACAATAAGATTCCTCTTCTCTGTGCAGCTGTGTATTTTGGTGAAACTTGCAGATACTTTGATTTCACACTGGGGAAACTTAATTGAAATATGTGCAGAGAAAGCTGGTGATGGCAGTGTCGGATGAGCTTCACTGCCTCTGGTACCAGGCTGCAATCACCCCAGAGCTGCGTCTGGCTGTCAGTGTCTCAGCCTTCACCAGTAACATCCCAGGCTGTGGGAAGTGATTTCCAGTCTCACTTTTTTCAGGTAGCCCCTCCCCAGTCCTGAGTGGTGCGTGCCTGGTCTGTCCATGCATGACAGATGTTGCTCTGTTCCCACCTAGGTTTTCTCCCTGGAGGAATTCCATATTTTTTAAGTGCTGTCTTCAATGTAAAAATATAAACAAAAGCCAAATTATGCTCTGTAAAATACGGGTGTTGCCTCAGCTAATGGTAGTGCTCAGCCTTACACTATATTTATTGCTGCTGCTGAAGTGTCTTGCTTTTGGAGATGATATAAACAGCTTTGTTTTGCTGAGTTGTCTCCTTTTCTCCCAGTAGTACTGACATGGTGAATATCCAGAAATCCACAGTGCCTGTCGATACCTTTTTATCCTTAGCCATAAAGTCTCCAGAGTCTCTCAGCAGTATTGGGGCTTTTCCAGTATTTCAGAGCATGGTTTTCAGTTGCTGGGTTTTTCTGGGTTTTTGTTTGTTTGTTTGTTTGTTTTAAGCTTTAGCTGCTGGAATCCAGGGGTTGCAGAAACGTTTTTCTGTCCCTCAGAGAAAATACCAGACATTTCTCATTCTCTTGATTGTACAGGAAAACTGGAAAATAATATTTGAAGTTACCTGTAGGATTGGAATATTTGAGGAAAATGAAAGGAGCCCCCAAATTACTTGGTTTAAGATCTCCTCTGTCCCCACATGCCCATGGCTCTTGGAGAAAACTGGCTCAGGGATGCTAGGGGAGGTGAGTGGTAATTTGAATCTTGACAGTTCTGGCCCTCCTTTGATTGACTCCAAAGGAATTATGTATCTTCTCACATAAAAAGCGCTCCACGCTCTTGCCTTTGCTTCCATCTCTGCAGGCATTTCTGGCACCCCTACTCCCACTCTTTGTTTGATCAAAGCTTCCCCTCTTCTCCTTTTATCATTTTTGCCTGCTTTAGACTCTCTGCCTCCTCCGCTGCAGCACATGCCCAGAATTACCTTCCAGCCAAACGTACTTCAGGTTCCCCGTGCCTTTTCCATCAAAAGCCTTTATGTGGGAGAGCCAAAGTTGTCCCCCAATCTATGTCCCCCGTCTCAGGAGAAACTGAGAGTGGAGACTGAGAGCTGACTGGGACCTCCTACCCTTCTTTTGCAAAGTTCTGAAAAGTAGACTGGAGTGATAAGACTTGTGGTGTCTGTAGGGCGTGAATGGGGCTCCCGTTCTGTCATGGAAAACTACTTGAAAAGCCACAAACAGAGCATGATGGGCAATGGCAGAACCCACTGGCACTTGGAGTTTCAGTGCTTCTTGGTGGCCTTCCCATGGGCTGTTCTCTTCTGCCTATGGAGCTTTTTACTGCATTATAATTCATTGACAGGAGAGAGACAAGTGCTTTGTGATCTCATCCCTCTGTCAAAGCCCTTGGGACAGTCCCATATCTACACCCAGTACATGGATGGATGGATGGATGGATACAGCCAGGTAGAGCAGTTGTGATGTCTCCTGACTCTATGCCAGGTCTCGTGGTTCCCACACAACTTGTGCACCACCCTGCAGCCCTGAGGGTTGTTTGTGGAACAGGTCTAGTTGGGATCACCATGTTCAGCTACTTGGGATGTATCAAGGAAAGAGTTTAAGGAAACAAAAGCAATCTGTAACCACCCCATTTCACAGGATGCCCAGTGCCATGATGCTCCCTGCAGCACTGACACTGCACCATGGTTGTTCAGGGTTGTTGTAAATTTTATTCCAGGATCACAGGCACTTGCTTGGTAAAGTGCTGATTGTCAACTACATTTCTACTCCAAAATGAGGCTGATATTGCCTAAATCCCCCCGAGTTATGCCTACTCAGCCTATTCTTACCGGCCTCCAGTGATGGAGACCCTGGTGCTTGGCCAGGCAATCCACTTGAGTAATTAACTGTGTTCTGTTAGAAAGTGTTTCCTAATGACTGACATCAATCTTGGTCTTTGTAATTTAAACCCCATTACTTCTCGCCCTAATCCCCAATGGAATCAGCAAACGATTCTGCCGTTGTCCCACTGCTCTACACCCCAACTAGAGAAAGTCTAGGGCCAATTTATGGCACGACCTCTGCCCGGGGAGGTGGCTCCTCTGAGCACGGTCACACAAGCACAGGGGAAAACAAAAAGGAAAGATCTTTTGGCACAGTGCGCTAATAGAAATGAGACCCTTAGAAAGCACCTGGGTTTGTGATGGCTGGCTGTGAGCACGGAGAGAGAAGGGCAGTAGGATGGATTTGCGGCATGTGCCTCCTGTTTTCTCCTACTGCACCGGGGGGGTGACTGTGGTACCCGGGGGTGCTTGGGCAGGCGGGAAGAGCGGCCGCAGGGCACCACTGAGACTTGCGGTGACAGAGGAGAGGTTTCACCCATTGTGAGGGACCCTGTCTGCATCCCTGCCTGCAGTGCACACCCCATCCTGCTGTTCTACAGCCTGTGGGGCTGCCCCACTGCGTCCGGCTGTGCCACCGATGTGCGTCACTTTGCGCAACCGGAGCGATGCAGCTCCCCGGGGTCGACCCTCGTCACCTCCGGCCCCCCATACAGACTTTCTCCTTTAAGCCTAGCTAGCTCAGAAATGACCAGACTGATCCCTCCCACCTGCCCGCTCCCCCTGGCCCGGCCCTGACGTCAGGGGAAGGCGTGCGGATGCGTGTGTGTTCAAGGCGCACATCATCCACACATCAGATACCGCAGATCCATCAGCCGGCAGGCAGCCACCCAAGAAAGCCCCCCGGAGCCGGGCTGCAGGCGAGACCGCTGCTCCTCGCAAGGTAGCGGAGGAGCGTCCGGCCTCTCCGCGCACCGATGCTCTGCAGAGCGCAGCTCCAGGGAGCCCGTCGCTTCTAAGGAGGTGAGTAAGGGGAGGCACAATGGCCATGCAGCGCGCCCGGACTGCTGTAGCTGGAGATTAAACTTCACGGACCACCTTTTTCTTTGAAACCTGCTTTTTCCTTTTGACGATGGAGAGGTGCGAGGATGAAGCGTGACTTCCCTCCTCCGGTTTGGTTATTCCCCACCAGCCTCAGGAACAATAACTCCCCTGGGGGTGGCGGCGGCAATGCTACACGTCTGCTTTGGCTTGGGGGCAAATAATCCAGGATTTTGCCACGGAGGGCTGAGCTCAGCTGGGATCCAGCTCTCTGATTGCCGGGTGAGCGGGAGGCAATTCGTGAAAAATCTGACTTATTAAAGTAGGCTGATAGTGATGGGGGCTGAAATTGGGATTTCTTTGGACTGGCTGCACTATTCCTGCCAATGGCAAGATAGATCCACAAAGGAAGAGGGAAGGACACAGACGAAGATGTTTGTGCCAGGTCTTTGAACAGATGCTATGCTAATTAAAAAAATAAAAACCATCACAAGAAAGCAAACAAATCCCACAAACTTGGTATTTGGGAATGATGATTATGCATACATACTTAAAAGGTAAATCAAGCCTCCATGATGGTTTCTCCCTTTGCTTCTCCTTTGCATCTGTCAGCCTGCTTGCTCTCCCTCATGGCCTCCCTGAGAACTGGGCAGCCCAGCACTGACTAAGGGAGCTTTTTATAATCAATCCATAAGGGTGACATTCATATTTTAGCGCTAAGCAGGCTGTATCGTAGGCGAGACTATCTCAGCAAAGATCTCTGGAGTTGGGAGTGTGATTGGCTTAGCTGGGGAGGGGACGCTGTCAGTGTGCATTCCCCAAAAACCGCCTAGTTTTATTTTTCCTATAGTAATTTGTCTCATCAAAGGGGTTTGTAATAGGCAGGGTAGGTGAGAAAATTGCTTTGCTTGGTATTAAACTCTTAACATGATCTGGTAACCAGAAACGGGAGAGGGGCAGCTGAGAGGCTTTCATTAGCATCAGACAGAGACAGCATTTATAAAAATCTGCCAGACACCAAGGCTGTGAGCCTTCTCTGAGGAAGGAAGGATGGAGAAACATAGCCCAGACAGCGTTGCAGTGGCCCTGCTCGCGGTAACCCCTGCCTGGAGCCATCGTGGTTCCCCAGCTGGCTTCTGCCCTTCATGGCACCCCCCCTGGGTTCTCTGCTGGCCACTGTGTTGTTGTTGGGTCCCTCGGCAGGTGAATATGCCCAGCAGCTGAAAAATGGGATTTTTGTTTTTGCGTTGAGCTCTGGAGACATGCTCACGCGTCTGGAGGGGTGTAGCTCTTCTCTGTTTCAGCCTGTGTTTAGACAAACTAGGTCTGGGGCCGCATCAGCCTCCCCGAGAATGGCAGTGGGCCAGAGCATTGCTTTCTGTGCTCTGTGGGGTGAGGAGATGGGTGCTGGCAGCTGGCTGTGGAGGTGGCCTGTCTCTTTGACATACAGAGACCTTTTTTCCATTGGGGCGGATTTAGAGCGGTAGTAAGCCTGACTCCTGAAGTGAGGCCACTGGCAGTTGCAAGGGATGGAGAAAACGTGATGGAGAGTGGCATGGAAGAGCCCGTGCAGGAGATTGTTGCAAAAGGCAGCAGAGGGAAAATAACCTCCAGCTCCTTGGCTGGGGCGGGGGGAGCAGTGGCACTCGGGAGAGCCGAGTGTGGTGGCAGGCACAGGATTTACAAAGAGAAGCGGCGGCGTGGAAGGGAACTGCTCGTAAAGGCAACGGTCTGGCCAGCCGAAGGGTCACGTCCAGAGCCGGAGCGTGAGGGCCGCCAGCAAAGCGGCCACCCATCCGCCAATACATCCTGGGCATCCCGGGGGTTCCAGTGGATGGGAAGGAGCACAAAGAAACGCCGCACGGGAGGGCCGGCTCACCGAAGGCGATTAAGCTAATTAAATATGTATTCCCCCGCCCGGGCGAGGGAGTGTGAGGGGGTTTTTTTTCGCTGCCACTAATGAACGGGGAGTGGCAGACAGAGGCTGCTGCCTCTTGAAAAGGCTCTTTCCCCCCTTCTAGGGGGCCTTGAAATGCTGTTTAGTTAAACAAGGTCATAGCCAGCACCCATGTCAATGTGTTTGGCTTTAAAGAAGGGGAGAGAGACAGTGATTTTATTTGATAAACCGCAGACCTTTCAGTGCTGTTGATGAATGGGGTACTTGGATCTCGAGATAAAAGCTGATGTGTCTACTGCCTGTCTGCCTTAATTGGCCTGGGTTTCCTGCCTCCGCCTGCAAGGGCTCCTGACTGTCAGCTCCTCTTGCTCAGGAGCCTGCCCTCCAAAAAATATAAAAGCAAAGCTGGCTTCTGCTGACAAAGAAGTCCCTGTCACCAGAGGGGTCTGGGGTTTGGCTTTGAGATGTTTTTTTGGCGGGGGAGGATGGAAGGTGGACAGGGTAAGAGGTGTTTTTTATAAAGAGCATCCTTCCAGGGAGCCCTCAGCTTGCAGCCACTGTCCTCCTTGGCTGGGAGGACTGTCACCCTGGGAGACCCTCGGAGCAAAGCCACCAAGAGGAGACAGGGAGGAGCAAGGTGGAGGTCCAGCAGTGGCGGGTGGTTACGCTGGAAAGGCTTCCCACACCCCGCGACAGAGCTGGGCTGCTGCAATCTCTCCACTTGCTTCCTCAAGTGACCCGGATTTCGTCCCCGCACTGTATACGTGTGTGGGGTGGACATAGAGTCATGGTGTGGTGTCAGCCACGCCAGGAGAGACCTGAGGTGGGAGAGATGCTCTCATCCCAGGAAGAGGTTACTGTGACCACAGGAGATTGAGGAGAGAGTGAAAATGCCTCTTGTGCTGAGGTACTCCCTCCTTGTCCCCTGCTGGGGCTGCATTGTGGAGAAATGGTTGGGGAGAGGATGGTGAAGTGGAGAGCAGGGAGGGAAGGAGAACAGTAGAGGTTTTCCCTGATCTGCGTCTGGGCTGGGAGGGGAGGAGACACTGTCAAAGACACACTTGTGTCCCCACTCTTCTCTTAGCCTGCTTTTGCCCTGAGTTTAATTTCCTCGGTCCCTTTGTTTGCAGCAGGGATTTAAATGAAGTGGGAGGTAGGATACGGCCCTGGATCCCCCATGTGCTAAAGCTCCTATTCAGCCTCAGCTTTACCAGCACCACCAAAGCCAGGAATTCAGCTGCTGGGCACCAAGGGTGACCAACAAGTCTGGGATGCTTGATCTGGGTGCTGAAGAGGGGCAGAGTGCTGCTGGCTGAACGAGACAGCCTTGGCATGGCCCCAGGACACGGATCTCTGCTCCAGGCCCTGCTCCAAGCAGGGGATAGAGCAGGCAGTTCCATGACATGTCCAGGCAGTGCATCTGCCGAGTATGGGGATCCCACAGCCTTGCTGTGCCCTGTCCCTGTGTTTATCCCAGTGAGCTGCCATCCTGCACCAGGGCTCCCCCCAACATCCCCATGGGCCATCCAGAGAGCCCTCAGAGTGCCTGTGGGGGATTGCACCTAGCTTGTTCTCCCACAAGGAGCAAGCTCAGCTCCTGGGGGCAAACAGCAGCCCGGGAGAGCACCCTCTGCAGCTGCCCTCAGCCCTCAGGAGCAGACCATCTGCCTCCTCAGCAGCGCCCAGCATGCTCCCGTTCTTCGCCACCACTCGTCCCCCATAACAGAGAGTCTTCCAGGGCACCTGAAGCTGGGGTGGTCCCACAGGTGAACCGGGGGCAAACCCAGTCTTGGTTGCCACTTCACCAGCCCACACCTTTTTGTCCCTGCAAGCTCCCCCTCCTGCACACCCCCTTGCCTCTTGTTTTAATTTTGCCTCTGGGAAACTTCCATTTTTCCAGCCCCTTGTGGATGCCAACCAACTCCTTCAGCATACTAATAGTTTGCTCCAAGCATCCTCATTCAGGTTAAATACCCTCCATTGTCCCTAAACAGGCGGGGGAAGGGAAAGGCACAGAGGAGGCGCACCATGGTGAGGCCATTTTCATAGTGACAGCTTCATGATGTGGCAGAGAACTGGGGGCCATTTCCCCTAAATCATCCCACTTCTCCAATTCTGACACCTCCTGAGAAGGTGACAAACCCTGCAGCAATGCATGGGCATCACATAACTTCTCAGTCCTAAAGTGGCCAGGCTGCTCACCAGGACAGGCAGGGCGATCAAATGGGGCACAGATGGGAGCTGTGAAGCAGTTTGGTGTCTGGTCTGGCTTTGGGGTGTCTCGCTTGGGTGCTCCCAGAGCCTCTCTGAGCTCCTTAGGCACGGAGGAAGGAGATGGTGAGCCTGAGCTGGGAATGGGAGAAGGAGATGCCAAGCCAGGGTTTGGGGGAAATAGATGCTGAACCTGGGCATGGAAGAAATGCTGAGCCTGTCAGGCCGGGAGCTGAGCAGCCCGTTTGGAGTGGGATGTGGAGCAAAGGCAGATGTGCATGCTCCAGTTGCTGCGTGGAGGAGAGGAGCCACTGAAGCACAGGAAGGGTTTGGTGTGGGGGTGGGTGGTGAGCCAGGAAAGGGAAAGACGGTTTGGAGGGCTTTGCAGCCACAACTGGAAGTTGTCTCAGAGGGCAGGAGGAACGTGGTGGCTTCTGCTGTGGAGTAGGACTCTAGTGTGGCTTTTACTGCCTGGGGCCGGGGTGAAGCTCTGCAGGGCTGAGAGGGGGTAGCTGTTAGGAAGCTGCCTGAGGCCCATATGGGCAGCATCCCATGGCAGAAGCCAAGCTGGACTGACAGCCGTGGGGGCCCAACGGCAGGCACAGCCCCTGGCGGAGGAAGAAAGTGGAGGTGGGTGAGGGGAACAGGAATTGCCTGGTCCCTCCTTGAAACTTGAGCTGCTCTAGAAATCTTTTCCTGTGTCCTTGGTGCCTGCTAATTTCAGAGTGGAGGTGACCCCCTTTTGTGCATCCCCCCAGGGCTTTTGTGTCTCAAAAGGCCGTGGTGAGTCAGAAAAGACATTAAATATTCTCTATGTTTCCTGGTGTGTGCAGGTGTTTTCCCAGAAGATGCTGCATGCCCCAGTGGGGGGGAAAAGGGCTGATGGGGGTGCTGGGGATGGGGATGGTAACTCCATGGGATATTGGGCTCCTCAGGTCCAGGTGATGGAAACTCCTGAGCCTGAGGAGCCATGGAAATGGGTGAGCCCTCACCCAAGAGAGGTGCCCTCAAGCAACCCCTGGCGTGGGGCACCCTGGGACAGAGGCACCAGCGTCAGATGCAGCAACCGATTGGAATAAAAATCAACAGAGCAAGGCCTTTCTGAGCAAGCAGCTGCAGTGCTGATCACACATCAGAGCATCTGGGAAGCTTAAAAATGCACAACCCCTCCAATTTCATGCCGGGGTGCTTCAGCAAGGACAAGAGTGCCCACAATTGTGATTGCTCTGTCGGCAGGGTTCCTGCCCCTTAGGGCTTTAACTCCTTGCAAATGGCATGATGCTTTCAGAAACTGGAGTCTGATGATGGCAGCAGCAGGAGGTTGTGCTTGTGTAGCGGCTTGACTGAGGTGCCTGAGGGGCATGAGGGCTGCTGGCAGCCTCACCATGTTCTCCTGGTGTTCCTTCTTCCTGTAGGAATGTGCCTGGATGGGGAGCAGCTGCTGGCTGGGGCTGGGATTGTGTCCTAAATCCTATGGGGCTGAAGCAACCTCCTGTTCTGAGAAGACCCCAGACCCCTGACCTTAATGTACTGACCGGTTGTGTCAGCCTTTTTTCTTCACTTTTTTATCAGAAATCTCAGGATGGGGGAAGTTCTTAGAGCCTGGGACTGGAGGCCCAGGCATGCTGGCACTGCATGGGCATCCTTCCCAAAATGGTCCCTGCCTGTGACAGCCCATGCTCCACTGCTTCTTTTCCCAGGGTGTGCTTTTTAGTGACTTCATCTCAAATATGTGGGATTATCCTGGCAATTGAAGGGTTGAACAAACCAGGTTCTTCCCTTGGGATTGATTTTCTGGAACATCCCATGTTGGAACAGGCTTCCTGGGGCAATTCCCAGTGTCGGAGTTTGGTGTCCAACGCTGAAGGCAGGCATGCAGCATGCTCCCTCCTCCCACAAATAGCTGAGACCTGAGGGACAATTCCTGACATCAAATTATGCCAAAAGCCTCACAGAAGGCCTTGTAACCCCCAGCCCCTTTTGCTCCACAGGTCACCAGCAGTAGGCCCACACACCTGGGCATCCTTTCTCCTGCTGCCCACCCGCCCGATCCCAAAACGGAGGAGCCCACCGACCCCACCATGTCATCGGACCCCAGTGCCCCGCCGGCAGTGCCGCCCCTGCACTCCCCCAAGTCGCCGGTGTGGCCCACCTTCCCCTTCCAGCGGGAGGGCAGCCGCATCTGGGAGCGGGGTAATCTCCTGCTACGGGACCTGCCCAGCCCCCTCCCCACCAAGAGGACCAGGACCTACTCGGCGTAAGTACCTGGCGAGTTTGGGACTGTCCAACTGAGCTGTGGTCACCTGCAGTGCCTGCAGAGCCCTTTACACCTGGTGCACTTTGCCAAGGCGGTGCCCAGCACCACCTGCCCAGAGTGCTGTGGGTGGGTGCCATGCACTTGGCTCAGAGCTATTGTGCTCATAGCAAAAATCTCTCCCTGTGCCGCCTCCTGGCCAAGTGCCACCTGTGAAAAATCTTCCCTTTCCTCCTGTAGGACAGCACGTGCCTCCGCTGGCCCCATCTTCAAGGGTGTCTGCAAGCAGTTCTCTCGCTCCCAGGGCCATGGGTTTATCACCCCAGAGAATGGCACTGAGGACATTTTTGTGCACGTGTCTGAGTAAGTCCCAGGGTTGTGTGGTGCTGGAAGATTCCAGGGGAGCCATGCCATCAGCATGGGGCTAGAGACTTGTGGGCTGGGATGTGGATGTCTCCATGGGGTGGACATGGGTCTCTACTTGTCCTCTACCCTCCATCACCTGTGGGTTTTCTTTTCCAAGGCACAACTGGTGGGTCAGGTGCCTTCTTTTGCTCTGGGTGGTCTGGGGCAGGGGTCCATCTCTTGGCTGTGGTACCACCAGCAGCACCACCTCTCCTTTCCTCTCCTGCAGCATCGAGGGAGAGTACGTCCCAGTGGAGGGGGATGAGGTGACATACAAGATCTGCCCCATCCCTCCCAAGAACCAGAAGTTCCAGGCAGTGGAGGTGGTCCTCACCAACCTGGCACCCCACACGAAGCATGAGACGTGGTCTGGCCAGATCATCGGCTCCTAGGCGCCCAGGGGGACCGCCAGCCACTCAGCCCCATGGAGCAAGCCTGCCCAGCCGCTTGCAAGGGGTGTGGGGGGAGCTGAGGCAGTGGCGGGGCCGGGGCTGCCCCCAAACATGCAGGCGTTTGCGTTCAGTGTCTTTTATAAGGTTACGGTTTCCTTTCTCTGTGTGTGTTTGTAAGTGTCTGTCGAGGGGGACAGGGGAAGCAGAGCCCTCCCTGACTGTCCCCCAGCTCCGGGGGCAGCACCGAGCCCCATGTTCCATTCCTTGCTCCTGAGGCCACGGGGAACAGAGGAACCAGTCCTACGCCCCAGCCCTCCAGCTGTACTGGGCTGAAGCAGGTGCTGAGAGCAGGAGGGTGTGGGGAGAGGCTGAGTGGCTCTGCTCATCCTCCTGAACTCCACTCTGGCAAGATGGACACCCCACTCGGTCCACAGTGGGACAGCAGCAGTGGGACATGCCCTGGTGAAGGGACAAAACAGGGTGGTGCGGGGTGGCATATCACTGTGCGGGGTCTGGGTGGCTGAGACCCATCCCCGGTGCTGGCAGCTCACAGCACCCACCTGAGCCACATCCCTCCATCACAAGATCTCAGGTCAGCGGCGCCACAGGGAGGTGACTGGTTTACAGAAAGCAAAAATTTAGTTGTAAGAGGCAGACAGCTGCTGGCAGGGCACCCAGGGCACTCGGTGCTGTGCCTGGGGGGCTGCACGTGGGCGTGGGGCACTTGGCACCTCTGTGCTCCCCACTGCTGCTGGGCAGTAATGCACTTTTCTTGGCTCAGTGCTGACATGGTTTGGGGGAGGCAGACACTTTCTCCTCCTTCTCTTGCCCCTCTGCCCCCTGGGGACCCCCTTCCCACGTGTGTGTGTGTGTGTGCATGTCTGTAGCTTGCTGGGGTGGTGAGGGGCTGAGGGGTCTGAGCAGCCTTGGCCATGGGGCGAGTGCAGCCACCTCCTCCCCAGCCCCTCGGTGTAGGCAGGGTCTCGTATACAAAGCACAAACTTTGTTTTTGGTCTTTTCTGCTATACCCTGGCCAGGGGGGCTCCCACAACCCCAGGGAGCGATGGGGCAGAGAGCACTGGGACAGGGACAACACGCACTGGGCTGGTCCTGAGCTCACCCCAGGGAAACGATGCTGATGCTCCAGGAATTACCAGCGTCTTAAGGGGTTCAAAGCACTGTTGAGGACAGTGGGGTGCCAGCAGGTCCCCCTGAGCAGGGCAGGAGGTGATAGGGAGCTCCCAGAGCACCGTGCCAGCAGGAGCTGCTGGCACTGCTGGTGCTCAGCATGGATGGAGTGGGGTGTTTGCCACCATTTTTGCTGCCACTGTTGCCGACAGGGCTAAGTGGGGAGAGGAGCAGAGGAAGGCTGGTGCCATGCAGGACAGTTGGGCCCTGTGGATTTGGGAGGACCACCCATGCTGGTGAGGGGGTCGCCCCAGGACCCTCCAGCCCATCTCACTGCCAACCCAAAGCCTGGCTCTCCCAGGGGCTGTGGCAACTGTGGCTCAGGCTCCAGGCATCCCCAGGACATGCAGTCAGCTTGGCCAAGGCAAACTGTTGGATTTTTTTTTTTAAAATAAACTAAAACCCTAGACTTGTTGGTGTTTTTACAACTCTGGTGTGGTTCCCGTCTGTCTGACCGTGTGTCAACCTTTGTAACATTGGCAATAAACCATTAAAAGTGACTTTCCCATGAGCCCTGCCCATCCCGGCTCTTTGTCCTGTGTGCATGTGTCACAGTGACTCTCCCAGGTAAAGGACCTGGAGCACCCAGGAATTTATCCAGACATCAGGACGGACTCACCTACGGTATGTCCCCAGGGGGGCTGGAAAAGCTTCACACTGTGGGCCTGGGACAGGAGGCTGCTGCTCACCCTGAGGGGTGACCAGGAGTGGGGCTGGTCCCCCATTGCTGTGGGGACTTTGAAGTGTGTCTTGTCTGTTGTCTGGCTGCCTATCACCCCGCACAGTCTGGCACAAAGCACACACTGCTTCCAACTGCTGCGTGTTGTGGCTTTAATAGGATTGATTTTAATTTTTTTAATATACATATCTATGTATTTAAATATATTTCTCATTTAACAGTTGTCATCAGCCAGACAGGAGCTGCCCATCTCACACTGATATGGATCCATACAGCAAGACAGTCCCAGGCATGGGGCCTGCCACATCTGCTTGCTCACATCCATGGGGAGAAACACCCACTTACACTGTGGGCACCCACCATGAGAGAAGCATCGTGGCAAAGGGGTCTCAGGGACAGGCATGAAATGCCTTTCCCTTCAAAGGTGCAAGTCACCTCAGCCCCCAAGGCCACCATGGTGCCCCATGCTGTCAAGGCCAGACCCAGCTCTTCACTCATCACTAAGCTCACTAGAGGTCCTGCTGGCTATGAACAGACTTACAGGAAAAATAAACTCCCCAAGACTCACACATAACCTGATCCACAGTGAAACAGAGAGGAAGGAATCACAAAACACAATTCCTCCATGAAGGTTGCAGTGGAGGGCCAAAACCCATGACCTGTGAAAAGGGTATCCTGCATACAAGCTTCTCCAACAGTTCCTCTTCTCCCACACACAAATCTTCCCTGGGTAGAAAGAGGAATTTGTGGATTTGTTGGGCATTTCCGGATGCCAGGTAGACTGCTGTGCTCGTGCAAATGAGCTGCATCAGAGATCTGATGTGTTGTAGTTAGGAGGTGCAGTCAGGTGGAGGAGACAGCACCCCACCAGCACTGGTTATGCAGTATCCCTGCTCCTGTGGCCAGGCAGCAGTGCCCAGGGCCACCAGGACTCTGCCCATGGCAATGTGGGAGCCCTGCCCTGGGTCTAAAAGCACCGGTGTCTCTCGCCTGAGGAGGATGTGGTGCCCTGCGTGGGTGGCGGTAGCCAGCTGAGAAACTTCTCTCTGCAGCCCGGCTGCCAATGGAAAATGGAGAGGCACGATGAGGAAACTAGGAACAGGAGAAAAAGGGGAAAGAAAACAGGACCAAGAGACAGGGCAGTGCCATACCAGCAGGGATGGGGTGAGAAAGGCTCCTGGGCAACAGTGGGGGAGGGTTTTCAGAAACCTCCAACATTCTCCAGGTCCACAAACATCAGATCTGGGTACCCTGGGGAGCTACGAGCAGGACATCTCCCTGGAGGGGCTCCCTGAGCTCCTTTTCAGCACCAAGTTTGTGACAAGTGTCACCATTGTGGCCACACACCACAATGCAACTGCTGGGAATAAAAGGACAGTGTGAGGGAGAAGGCCAAAGGCTGAAGGAGAGATGTGGGTTTGCAACCCATAAAGACCGAGGGAGAGGAACAAGACATACGAAAATTACACTGGACATCCTGTCTCCCTAAAGGTGAGCTTGTAAACTGAGTGTGTGGGATGAGACGGGGAAAAGAGCAAGCTTGGAGGGCACTGCTGAGCAGGTACCTGCAGCAGCTCTATGAACCAGGTATGGCTGGTATTGGACCTCACTGAAAATGTCTCTGGCAACAGGACTGAAAGCTGAGCACGGGAGAGGGAAGGGGACTTGGTCTGCTATGAATACCCTGGGTAAGGTTTTATAAGGACACATCTCTCTTATGAGGAAAGACTGGGAGCTGGGCCTGTTTAGTCTAGAGAAGACAGAGAGGATCTCATTAATGCATGTAAGTACCTCAAAGGCAGATGCCAAGAGGATGGTGCCAGATTCTCTTTGGTGGTGCCCACTGACAGGATGATGAGCAATGGCCATAAACTAAAACACATGAGGCTCCACTTCAAGATGAGTAAAACTTCTTTACGTTGAGGGTGGCAGAGCACTGGAATAGGCTGCCCAGGGAGACTGGGGAGTCTCCCTTTCTGGAGACATTCAAAACCCACCCGGACACATTCCTGTCACCTGCTCAGGGTGACCCTGCCTTGGCAGGAGGGTTGGACTAGATGATTTCCAGAGGTGCCTTCCAACTCTAACAATTCTGTGTTTCTGTGATGCCCAGTGGACACAGGAGTGGGAAGACCACTGGAAAGCCTTCTACCCCAACTGTTCCATAGCATGAAGTGACAGGATCCTCCAGCTGTGCCAGGCAAGGTCTGACTTGAAAATAGAGAATAATATAGAAAATAAACCCTAGGTGTTTTTTGTAAGCCAAAGAGAAGAATTGGTTTCCTCATGCACCTGAGCAAAGCTCAGAGCAGCAGCCCAGTTATGTTAAAGCTATCGTTCTCAGGTCATCTGCAGGGAGGGACTGGCACACTGTGGCATTGAGGGGAAGGACACGGTGACCTCTCCATTAGAAATCACAATGGTGCAACAAGCTGGGATCTCAGCTACTCCTTTCTACCACAGGCTTGGAGCTAACAGCCTTGCTGGCCTCCTGCCTCGGAGCAGCTCTGGTGAATGCCCCAAGCCTCAGCAGCCCCAGCCTCTCTGGCCAAGGTGCAAGGGGGAGAGAAAGGTGAGCCACATGTTCCCTCATGCACAAGTGTTAAGAGAAACCGAGTGGAAAAGGAGGGAAGAGGAGAGGGAGCACAGGACAGACACACACTCACTCTTTGGCCCTTTCAAATGCTTTCTGACCACAAAAGCATCTGCATCACCGCCCACCACAGCTGAACTGTCAGGAGAGAAGTTTTCTCTGCAGGTGAGGAGGGACTGGTGCCATGACCCCCAGCCACACACAGGGAGCGCTGAGGGGCTGCTCAGCCAAGGACCCCTCCTGCCACCCACCCACACTCACGTGTTACCTCCTGACCACTCTGTCAAGTGTCTTTTGGTCTACCCTGAGCAGATTCCTCAAATGAAGGTGCTTTTCCTGGTGAGGGGAGAGGGTGGGACTGGGGCAGGGCTGCAGGGACTGGGCAGTCAGCACTCATTTGCTCTTTCTGGAAAGAAGATTTCACGGCATCGCTGGACCGTGTCCTGGGGAGACTGGACACTGTGTCCTACAGTGCGGGGATCATCATAGATTTCATAATCGTTCCCTCCCTGCAGGGGAATAGAAAATAGGGACAACATTAACAGGGTCTTGCCAGAAGAACCTCATCTATGAATCCACATTTTGCTCTGTCCTGTGAGGAGCTGGGCTGGCAGCCAGTGGCTGGGCAGGCAGGGACTTGGTGGGCAGGGGCAGGCAGGGCTTTGCTGGCCCACGGGGGCAGAGGAGTCTGGGCTGGGAGCTCTGCTCCCTCCCTCTTGCCTCCTCCTTCAGCACCAGGGGAGGAGCATAGAAAAGATGGGGAAGATCCTAGATCAGCAAAGCTTGTCCAGGAGCCTGCCTGTGGAAGGGCTAGCAGAAGGTGGGATGGGCACATTTGAGGAGCAGAGGCTGCCAGCCTCTGGGAAAAGCTGAACAGATGACCAAGCTGAACTACAGCAGTAAGGAAGCATCATCCTGCACTGCTCTAAAGGGAAGGTGAAGCTGTTCCTGCTGTCAAGGAGTCCCCTCCTAAGTGCTAGGAGCTTGTACTCTGGGTCATGCAGGCCACAGGAGTGGCTGCTGCCCTCCCGAGGGTGCTGGGGCAAGGAAAGCAATGCTGAGGTGGACCTGCTTCCCAGCACAGTGAATTAAAGGTGATTTCCCCACGAGCCAGCAGAGCCATCATGAGAGCATTGCAAACCCATAGCACAGGGCAGCATCTCCCCCCCTCACACCTCTAAAGGTCTGTGTTGGCACCAGTGGGACTATGGGGACCCATAGGACCCATGATGGAGCAGCAGGAGAGAAAGCAGCCATGTGTGGGGCGAGTGGGGCATACTCACAGGGGTTGTCTCGTTCCCAAAGAAGTGGATGGTATCAAATCTCTCATCATCGAGCACATTGAGGCAGTAGCGCTTGTCCCAGCCCTCTGGGAAGACGTCAAAGCTGATCATGCCACCTGCCAGGAGAAGAGAGGGCATCAGGCAATGTGGCTGGGAGCTGGCAGGGTGTCCCCCCCACCCTGGGATGGGCAGGAGGATGGGAGGGGACTGGATGTCTGGGGGAGCCCCCATCCCGAAGAGCAGCCACAAATACCAGCTCTGCCATGGTGTTCCTCTTGGCACACGGCTAGGATAGTGGCAGAGGCTGTTCCTATGACAATAGGCTGCAGTGACATCAGCATGGCTGGGATGACATTAGCATAGCTTCCCTGCAGGCAAGCAGGAACCAGAGGGTTCTTCCCAAGAGAGACATCTTTTGGGGGGAGATTTTGGGTCACATCTTGCAGATAGCACCAGCCCATTTTGTGTCCCAACAGGGGACAGTGACCTTGGAGACTGGCAGCAAACTCTCTCCTAGGCTCCTGCTAGACATCACTGGCCCTTCTAAAACCACTCTTCTGATGCTCCTTAATTGTGCAGGGACTGGGGTCTCCTGCATACTGTCGCTGCACACTGATGAAGGGCCAAGGACCTTGCCATGGAGGTACTGCGAACCCGCGGACATAATCAGGGCACGACCCTGACCTGTCACCTCTTGACATAAGTTTAGTGAGGGTTGCCAACATCTGGAGAGGCACCAAGTCACATGTGACCAACATACAGTGGCAAGGGAGCTTTCCCAGAGAACATGTATATGGACATGGACACCCACAGCCAAGGGTTAACAAACTTCTCAGCCCTTGCTCTTAGACCAGGCAGAGTTTACCCCAGCACTTGGCTGCCTTTTGGGGCTGCTTGGAGGCAGCACCTTCCCCACCCTCTCAAGCTGCCCTTCTGTGTCCACAGGCTGCAGAGAGACCCTTGTCCCAGCACCAAGACAGGAGACATGCTCTTCCCAAAATAAAGCCTGCAACTTAGGGCACATGTATGTTTAAGTCTCACTCAGAGCCAGAGGTATGGGGATTTGAGCTGGTATGTGTGACCTCCTGCCAGTCAGCTTGTCTTCTCCAGGCTATCTACTGGAGTATCCACCAGAAATCCTGGATTTTCACAGTCTCCTTCTTAAATGATAATCCGACCTCTCTAAGGAAGAGGGTGAGTAGACTGATAATCACAGGGTCAGTTCCTGCTGAAGGAGAGGCACCGACACCCCAAGTTGCTCAAACATGCAAGTCCTGATGCCATGCAACTCCCCTTCCTGGCTGTTTGGAGTGTCCCTGTTGGTTTGGGGATCCTGAACCAAGCCTCCTTGGAGCCTGAGAAGATGGGGATGGAGCCTATATGTCCACCTTGGAGCAGAGAAACTGGACAGGGCATTGTGATAAGGATGAGAGCAAGTGCCCTGTGAGCTCAGGGATGGGAATGGCTCCAGGCTTGCAGCAGGATGCAGCATCAGAACAGGAGCTAAACTTGGTGACATCCTCTTGTTTTGCATCCAAAGCCATTTACCTGTAAAAACCAGTGCCTTTCACTGAATTCTAGCTGTCTAAACAGGGCTGGGCAGCAGGAAGGGGCTCCTGATACCAGCTGGAGCAGGTTAGAAATCAAAGGGAGAAGAGGTGCTGTGAACCCACCAGCACTGTTACTCCCCTAGGTAGAGCAGGGAACTGGGGGGCTGCAGGGAGACCTTCCACCACCTCTGGGCCTTGCATCCTCCACAGCCAGGGAAAAGGCACATGGAGCCAGCCTGGGAGAAGAGCTATGTTTCTGAATGCCCTTTTTTCAGATGCCTGACCTGAGACACCCCACATTTTCTTTCTGGAGGAGCGGAGGGCCCACAGCTCCCCTTCATGTTTTTATACAACAGGCCTGGGCTCTTCATGGCAGCTTCCCAAAGCCCAGGGAGAAAGGCCCATTGTCTTTGTCCAGCTCTCACACCCCGTGCCTGAGGGGACACAGCAGTGGGGACCTTGTCTTTCTCTGCTGTGACAAATGGTGTGTGCCAGTGCTGTGGGCAGCACAGGGTGCCCCTGGCAGGATGCTGAAGGCAAGCAAAGGCTCTCAGAGAAAAGCTCTTGGATGATCAGAGGGCCCAGGGTGTCACCCACTGCCTCAGCCTCACCACTCCCTTGCCCTTTGGCTGGGCTGCCACATGGAACCTTCTTATCTCACACCCCTGCAGAGGATCTTCTTCGAGCATCATCCCCACAACTTACACACCCTCATTTTTCTCCCTATCCTGGCCAGACACCCAGGATTGCTCAAGCCCGTCCTTCAGCTCCGCACCTTTGGTAAGCTGGCTGTCAGAACCACCCCAAGAAGCAGCCCTACAAAAGCCCGTGGCAGGGAGCTGCAACCTCCTTACCCCTTGTCAGCTCTTCCTCCAGGAAGAAAGATGTTTCACTTGCAGCTAGCTGTCCCAGGAAAACCCCAGAGCCAACACACGCATCAGGCTCCTGTCTCATTCCCAGAGAAGTGTGCACGTGCCTGGGGCTCTACTGGCCACGCTGATGCTTGAGCCAGAACACATCCATTGGGCAGCAGTGGGCTCCACTGACTGAGATTAAGGCAGGGATAATGTCTCGGGGTGGAAACCTGTCTGTCTGGCCGATTCCCAGGGAGGGAAGTCTGCAGCATGGCCTACTCTCTGCATGGATGCAGATGTCATGGATGCAAATGTGACTCCCCTGTGGCAGCTCTCCAGGACTAAAGGCTCCTTCTGCTCTCCCCAAGGTTTCCAGACACTCAGAGGGAACAGCTGGGATTCCTGCTCCCCTTCACAGAATTTTATGGGAAACATGATAAAGGCAAAGCCAAGGAAGCCCTCCCTGCTCACCTCGAGAGAAACGCAGGCCTTTGCCAGCAAATTCCCTCTGCAAGGCTGCCACAAACTTCTCCCGTATCCGCTCTTTCTGTGGAGGATAAGGAGGAGAGGGAAGAAAAGAGGGCTGGAATAATTAGATGTTGACAGTCTCCCAGAATCCACCATAACCTGTCTGCTGGGCAATTCTGCTCCCTTCCCACCTGCACTGGGCCCCAGTGCCATACCATTTAACCAGGTTCCACCAGTCCTGCCGAGTGTCCAAGCAGGCCACCAGCTCACTCCACCGGGAGGAGCAGATCCCAGATCTTCCTTGGCGATGAAATACAACTGCTCCAGTTTCCCACAGCCCAGTTCATAACTCAAAGCCTCCAGTTTTGGTTAAAAAGTCTTGCAAAGACCAGCTGATTCTTCAACCCTAAGAAAGCTTCCCCAGGCAGCAACTGGTATGAGCATGTGCCAAATCCTCTAAAGACCTGCCCAGCATATCTGCCACGGCCCTCCCAGTTTGGAAAGCCCATTAGTTCCAGCTCTGTTGGGGCTGGGGAAGTGGGAGAGAGAAGACAGCTGCTGGGCCATCTTTGGGTACTGTAAATGAGGAAACACACTGTTAAATAACTGCCTCATTCCCTGGGGCTCTCCCACAGCACAGGGAATCCTGTGCTGGCCACCCCCCTGCATTGGTGGTCCCCAAGGAAATCCAATTGCTTCTATTCATGTGTCTTCCCTTGGGTTTCCTGGCTCCCAGTCCTGTCTCCCCCTTGTTGCACATGCACAGCTTGAAGCTGGACCTCCTTTCTCCTTGGGAAGTGGGGGACCACGTAAGACCTGAGTTCTGTGGCCGTGCAAAACCAGCCAAGGGTTGAGTGTGAGCCCAGGTCTGGCCCTTGTACCTTGTCCAGCTCAGAGAACTCGATTCGCTCCTCTGGGGTGCAGCTCCGACCAATGGGGGAGATGTTCAACATTCCATTGCGAAACTCAATGAAGGTCCCTCTGTGGGGGGGCAAAGGCACAAGGTTACTGGGGCAGGGAGAGAAAAACAACCTTTCCAGGAGAATAGCTGCTTAGCGAAGCCCTGCAAGAACATGCAGGAGGAGAGGAGCCATGCCCACTCCTGAGTGCTTCACAACAGGCACAGATTGGGCATCAACAACTGCTTAAGGTCCCAAGGAGCTCAAAGTTTTATAAAATGAGACTGGGAGAGAAGAGAAATAAACACACAGTCCCTCTGTGCCCTGAGGATAGGCTGTAAGCATCGAGCTTAGGGGAGATAACAGATAACGTTTTCTAATGTTGTGATAACTGCAAGGACAGCTATTGCCTGGCCTGGACCAGCTGCCTGATGAGGCTGTGGCACCCCTACCCCATGAGGCTCTTAGGAAATGCTGTGTGGGCTGGGTGAAGCCAGCAGTACCTTGGGGCAGTGAGATGGCCCAGGTCAGTGTAACTCACTGTTGATGTCCGGCAGCAGGCTGAGGAGCAATCAGAGCCTCCTCAAGGGACACAAATCAGGGTCTTTGTATCTCACTTTTGACCCCTGCACCTTTGACTGCAGCTCTTATCTAAGCCTGCACAGACAGGATCCAGTTCCTGCTTGCCACCCTCACCTTGTGCTGGGGTTACTTCTCAGCCGCTTCCTCGGTGGGGTGGTTGAAAGCACTGAGCTGGCAGAAAAAGGCTCCCTTCTTTTCTCTCTGGTAAAAACAGCTACCTCTGTTTGCTTACCGAGCAGTCAGACAGCTGTACCAGCACTGGTGGGCAGAAACAACAGGGGATGGAAGGCCTGCCAGTGTGAAAACAGACTGAAATTCTTGTGCTGGAGAGGGAGATCCCCTGCCCTGTCCAGCTGAAGACCCCTGAGCTTATTGTCCCTCCCAGCCCTGCCTGCTGTTTCTCTGTGATAAAGTGCTTACCACCCTGAGTCTGGAGGAAAAGTTCTCCCCCTCCTATCTCCTGACACAGTGAGGAACATCATGGAATGGACACACTGGCAGGCTGTCCATTTCTGTGAGTTGCCTGCAGCCTGGGACCAGCATCTCTGCAGCACTGAGGGTTTGGTGGCTCAAACCCCAGGCCAGGACTCAGGAGATGTGGGTTAAAGTCCTTGCTTTGCTAGAAATCCCTTAAGCCTAAATCCACAGAGCTACTTGGGAGCTGAGACTCCACCAAGGCTGTTGGGTAACCAGACAGCAATGAGGCAACCGAACAGCCTTGAGGGTTCTGGGTCCCAGCCCATGCTTTTGGGGGCCTGTTCAGCTGGTAGTCCTGTTGCAAGGAGCCACCCTAGCCCCTCTCACTGGTTCTTGTACTGCCACGTGGTGACTCATATTAAGCAACTAATCTGGATCACAGTTTAGCAACTTCTATCAAATTAATTTCAACCCCATGGCTCACCTGCTTGGGTTCACTGTACAAACACAGGGGGAGAGCAGGAAAAAAATCAGCCACAGCAAGGGGAGGGCAGAGCTGCTGCTCCCAGCACTCCTGGGTGGCTCACGTGTTTTTGAAACTGTGGTCTCAGGTGAGGTCTGACCCTGCACCCAGGGTGGTTTAACTGCAGGCTGCCTCTGAAAGAGGCCCTCCTGCTCCCTGCTTCCGCCTTCATGCCATAGGTTCTCTCTCTTTCTGTGCTAACAGAGTGAGCTGATCCAATGGAAGACTACTCTTTCTTGTCCTGATAGTGGCCTGGTCTTCCTTCAGCAAAGGTCTACCAACCCAGCTCGGCCTCTGGCTGCTGAATCTCAAGGGGAAGAGCAGAGAGGAATGCAGGGTAGGGAGCAGAGTAGGGCCAGCCAGCAACACTGGGTTAGAAACAGTGTGAAACTGTGTGCTCAGGGGCTGAATTTCCCATCTTAAGATCCACTGTTTGCCTGGTTGGAAACATATATTACCAGTGATACCTGATGGCCTGTCCAGTAACAAGCTGGTACTATTGTCCTAAATGAGATACACGCGGTGGCTGCACCCTGCTTCCCAGGGAGGAAAATCCAAGGGGCAAAAGAGCAGGCATTATGCTAAAACACAGTGCAGACTCTTCAGAACAGAGACACTCCTCCATTATTTGCCCAAGCTGCCCAGCTCAGGGAGACAGTGATCCTACACAGTGCCTCTGGATGCTAAGATAAAACCCGAAGCAAGACAAGCTCTGTAGATCAGCTCTTTTTAGGACAGATATGGAGCTCAGCTCCCCAGAAATCAGTGTCATGACTTCCACTCGCATACGCTTGAGCCATTACCGTTTCTTGGGCAGCTTCAGCAGCGCCATGTAGTTGAGACAGAAGTTGATCAGATCCTGTAGCAGCTCCTCCCCCAAATGGTCCTGAATGGCCTGCAGAAAGAGAAGGGATGCTTGACTTCCCACGAAGCCCACCTGGAAGAGGTAGCACCTGGGGAGAAGAGGCTGCCCATCTGCCTGGGTAGAGCAGGCACTTCTCCCCATGGTGCACAGGGCAGGAAAGCCATGGCTGCAAAGGGAGCTGGACTTACCTGCTTGGAGACCAGCTGCCCATTCTTGTATTGCACTGTGCCGTTCTCTGCGAAGACGTAGTCAAACTTGTCAATGACTGGGAGGGGAGGAAAAAAAGAGGAACCTTTACAACTGCCTGGGAAAAGGGGCAAAAAAGACTGGGATCAGGACTGAGTGAACCATCTTCTTGCTTCCTTACTACTGTGCTTTCCACAGCTCCTGTGCTCTCCAAAGGGTCACTGGCCATCCTACACTCCTTGCTTTCCACAAAGTGGATGAGGAGATTATCTTCTGCTCACGGGTGGGGAGGTGACGCAGGCAGGGGGAAACGACCTGACAGAGGTCACGGGCTGAATCAGTTGCAGGACGAAGATAAGGGCTCAAAAACGTTCAGCTTTCAACTACATACGTGCTGCTCTGCTCTCTGCTGTGCCCTCCCCACTGCCAGGCTGCTGGGGTGATGTGGTTGCCGGTTATCTAACTCCAGCCCCCCCTGCAACCCAGACACGCAGCACTGGCGACTCAGCAATCAGCCTCAGCCGGGAATTTCTCGGCCTCCCTCCACTAACGAAGTGGGAGGCAGAGCTTGGAGCCCAGTGGCGCTCGTCATCCATGCCTGAGAAGGAGAACACGGTGGAGGAGGCAGGCGCTGCTCCCTTGCCCTCCCACTCCTGCCTCTACCCCATGTCCCCACTGGAACGTGACGAGGAACCTGCGGGGACCCCACTACGGAGCAGCAGGGAGGCGAAAATTGCCTGGGAGGCGTGAAGCTGTCAGAGCTCTGAGGTAGCTCGTACAAAACTGACGCTGCTGGAGCCGGCAGCAGGGATTGGAGCATCCCTGCCTGCCCTCCATACATGGGGAGAGGAAGCCAAGCAGCAGCTCCCGCCAGCCACTCCAAGGGCAGCCTTGGGGTTGGATTTAGGGCACAGGTGACTCCCGGGAGACCTCGTCCGCGCCGCGCTCACCTTCGTCCCCTTCCCCCAGCTGCTCGGCTATCTTGGCATAGTCGGAGCCTCCCACCACGCCGATGTGCACCCTCTCCCGCAGCTCCCGCAGGAACGCGTCCACCTCCGGCTCGATTTTCTGGCGGGGAAGCAGCGGGTGAGGCCGCAGCCGGCGGGACGAGCTCCGCCTCGCTAGCCTCGCCCCCCAGAGCCCCGCGCCCCCGCGTATCGCTACCTGCCGAGCCGGCGTCAGGGTCCCGTCCACGTCGAAGAGACAGAGCACCCGGCCCCGCGCCGCCGCCATCCCGCCCGGGCTCTGCGGGCTGGGGGCGGGACCGCGGGAGCTGATGGCGGCCGCCCGCCCTCCGGGGCTGCACGGGCGGGACGTGCCGCGGTGCCGGGCACCCCTCGTGTGCTCCCCCACGTCTCCACGGCTCTTAAAAGGATGCACTAAGGTGCGGGTCTTGAACGGCTTCCCCGCTTCGGCTCTTTCCTTAAATCCTTTTAGAGCCTGGCGTTTGGTAGAGGGTGTGTGTGTGACGCGTCTCTTCACATTTTCTGTTATTACTGCAGTGCCCCCCGGAACTGAGGGGCTGTGGGTCTGGATTGAGCTACTTGATAAGCTCAGCTCCTCTGAGGGTTTCTGTGACCTAGTGAAAAGGGCAGGAGCAGCACACTCCTAGTCAGTGCCTCACCTTGCTTTTCCAATAGGACGCTGTTAATGTTTTCACTGGGGAATCGAAATCTGCACAAAGCCAGTACTTTTGCTTTGACCCGCCTACCATTTACCCCACGAATCATTTAGGATTTGATTAGACCATCTGGTCAGACCATATTAATACAGTGCCGTGTTATGCTGGCCTGACGATCGCAGCTGGCCTCGTACTCCTCTTCCGCGNCCCCTCCCCCCCCTCCCCCCCCCCCCCCCCCCCCCATCTCTTACAATAACTCCTGAATTATTTTCCAAAATCAAAAACAGCCTAAGTGGAACATCCAACCCTTTCTGCTCAACAGTTAGCTTGCATTCTCTCCCCCAGCAGTGCTCAGTGTGCTGAGCTAGACGAACTGGGGAGAGATTTATTCTTTTACGGTCTGATTGTTTTTTGCCTCAGGATATCATGCAACCCGTTTTCCCAGTTCCCCATCAGATTCCTCTCAAAAGGAAGCATTCAGGTAGCTTCACATTCTGTTTTGTTTTGTTTGTGGTTTATGATTTTCTTGCTCTCACTCAGTGGCAGGGGTACATACAGAAACAATGTTAATAATCTACCTCTGTGCCTTTGCCTTGGACAAGATTTACCACAATATCCTCAGCTACTTTCTGGGGGACACACTGAGTCCACCAGGGCAGCTATTTCCATACCGTTTCTGTGAGTTGCCTCCACAACACAGCGAGTCAGGAAGTCTGGGATGGGTATTACGTGTGTTACTCACCCCAGCACTGATATTTCTGCAGAATCTGCAGCTTTCTGGATCAGACCCTGGTTATGGGCTCCCACCTCTGGAAAGGTGGACTCTTTCCTCAGATGCAAAGAAGCTCGCAGAATTGTTTCATAGCATCCAGCTGCTTTGTATGCAGTTGGGTGCTGAGTTTTGAGTTGAGTTTAGGGTTATGCTCATTTATAGGACTTGTCGAGGTATGGTTACACATTTATCATCAGTTAATGTGTGGATGCTTACTCCAGAGTATGAATCCTTCCAAGGGTGCCTACCATGGCATGCTGACAGGTGAGTAGAGATGCCTTCCTGGATTTGGGTGCTTGAGTGTCAGAAGCCAAGGTACTGCTCTTCCACACAGCAGAGCTGTGAGCTAATGCCCAGGACTCTCCAAGGACAGCTGTGGGGTCAGACACACAGTGAACTCCCAGGGTTTCAGGAATGCAAACCTTTATTTTTTCGTAAGCCATGACATGGTATGAAGAGGACACTTCCCGTGTCTGGGTGGAAGTGGTGTGGAGTTAGAAAACCTATGGCAGCAGCACGGAGTTCTGCTGTGGCCCAAGCTGCTCCATGGTCTCCTGGCTGCTCCTACCTGCAGCTTTCTTGTCTGGGAGAGACCTCCCTCGTGCCTCTTGCACTGACATTACTGCGGGCACCCCAAAAGCAGGAGCTGCTCTCCCCAGGCTCAGGTGCATCCCTGTGCTGCAAGGCAGTAGTGCCACCTCGGGGCACTTTCCAGAATTGGGAGGTCTGCTAAAACACGGGAGAGCGTTCCCATTTTCACGCTCCTGCAGTACTATTGGTTTATGCTACCCAGCAGAACTTCCTGAAACTTGAACTACCTGCTGTGCTTTCTCAGCTTGTCGTGCTACTTTAGGGAGTCTCTTCACACCAAAACGCCTCTCCCAAGAAGCACCTTGACGGCTATTTGGTATCAACTGGTGAGGACCTCGGACAACTTGGTTTCCCTGGGAGCATAAACCTGCCTTGTGCTGAAGTGCACAGCTGTGGCTACTCCCTCAGCCGGATTAGCTCTGAGAACAGGGCCACTGTGGCTGTTCCAGTTATTTACTACTTCGCACTCCAACCACTCCTGATACATTTGCCTGATTGCCGCATGGATAGGCAGCAGCTGTTGTCAGGAGTAAAATCTCTGTTACCAGCAGGAAAGGCCAGGAAATTTTGTTTGAGGTTTAGAAGGCAAGTGGCTGTGAGCACTGGCTTACACTTTGTCTAGAGCTGCCATTAAGGGTTTCCTTTTACTTTTAAAATGTAGTTTTTAAAAAGTATTTTAAAAAATTTTAAAGTATTTAAAAAAAATAAAATACCTGTTTCCAGATATTTTATGTGGGGCCAGTACTAGTACTTAGTAGTAAACCAGCACCACATCTGAAGAACCCAGCCAAAATAACCACAATCACACATCTGTTACAATCCCCTTCTGTTACAAGACCTCTTCTGTACTGTGCTGATACAGACTGTTACACAAACAGCAAACTGTGTGGTTTATCATTTGGATGCCATCAATAAGCATTCAGAAGGCTGAACCAAGCAGAATGAATTTCTTCCCCAGAGCCAGCTATTTTAGGCAGTGCTACATAATCCTCCCCAGTATCCCCTCTGAAGCTCCAGAGGAACACAGTCATGAAGTCTAATTCTTACTCTACTGTTTTTTTCCTTTTTTTTTCCCTTTTGAAAGTAGCATCAAGGCAGTCAGGAAAACACTTTTTTCCCCGTTAAAACTCTGTTGGGCCTCTTCTTCAACAGTAGACATTAGACATTTCATACCTGCAGTCTTAGACGACCAAGGACTGAACAAAACCTGTGCTGACTGATCATCTTCATTCACCTCATCCAAGCTGCGTTACGCCTCAGGAGTATAGTTTTAAATACTGTGGTACTTACAGAAGAAAAAATTTCCCAAACTTAGGTAAGGGTATTGCCTTTGGCCAGTTCGAGCAAAGGGCAGTTGCCACCACTACTTCCAGTAGCAACACCTGACACAAACTGCTTGGACAATTTCTCATGCTGCACTTCCCCGTTGGGACCAGAGTGAAGATAATGACTTCTGGTCAGATGCATTGGCTGGGCAGCTGTGTGGGCACATACATTCAATCAGAAAAATGTGTGGTATTTCTTTTTATTGTAATAGAAAAAAACCCCACAAGTAAATCAAAACATCACTTTCTGCCTAAAGACATTATTAACATTTTTTAAATGGCATGGGGGAACCTCAGCAATACAAGACAGAATAGTAAGTGTAGGCAGAAGGGTTCTGTTCCCTTTCAGGAGTCCAGTTTCCCTGCCACTTTGTCCATCAGCTGGCCGAAGTTCATCACCTATATACATTTACTTACGCTTCTCAGTCTAGTTTGTTTTCAGCTGGGTGGCACATTGAGGGCACAGTCCTGCAATTTACACATAACCATCTTTGGAGAAAACAGGTTTTCTAAGAGTCCTACAGGGTACAGGGGTCTCATTACCCAGTAAGACCAAGCAAAGAGGATTCCCTCTTACAGATCTTTTGCCATGAAACACAAGAGTAGGCCCCAAGCCCAGGAGCTCTTTGACTATTGCAAACAATATATGGCTGAGTGAAATTTTACCCAGTGCCCTTAAAGTAAGAGCATTATCTCTGCAAAGGGGCTGCTCAGGAGGGGAAAAGGCAGATTGCAAAATGCACAGGGTGAATGTCTCCTTTTCTTTCCTGCCCCAAAAGGATGCAAAAAGTCCTGAAGTAGGCAGCCAAGCAGGAACTAGGCTCTGGACATCCAAAATGGTGGACATACAGGGCATATATCCTCATTGTGTAAGCGTGTGGGGCAGAAACCATGGCACCAGTGCTTCCATCACAGGCAGCTGTGCCTGATGTGATGGTTTGCTGAAAGGCAAGCAAGCACAGCTGTGCTGCTTGCAGGTACCAAACGAGCACACCAGGATGTTGGGCTGCACTGTGTCAGCTTGAGTGTACCTGCTCAGCTGAGGAAGCTCTAACATCTCTAACATGATCTACAGCATTTTGTGGCACAGTCGTGTGTGTATTAAGATGAAAGGCTGGTTACTCTTCACAAACATGTGTGGGAAAAGACTGGAGATAACACGTATACCAGACAGGAAAACTAAGCTATGGCTTAGCAAACCCAAACACCAATCCTTCCTCCAGGAGCATCAAAAGGTATTCATAACTGACTTTCTTGGAACATTTTCTGCAAACAGGACATTTGGAGGGGGAAAGATTGAAAGCTTTTGTATAAAGCCATCTGTAGTAACTGCTACAGTTATCTCCGAGTCCAGTCCATCAAATGAAATGCTTAAGGAGAAATTGATGGCACAAGGAAAAGAAGCACTTGGGCTGCAGGGGCCACTACTGTGCACTGAGAGCAGATAAACATGAAACAGCAGAATGGCCTGACAATACCCTATTCCCATCTGTGCACTGGCTCCACAAGGTGCAGGACAAGAGAGTATTTGACAGTGACAAAATTGCAGTTTTCCTCTATTCCAACCCCTCAAAAATACGAATTGTTATAGTCCACATGGAGTAACAGTGTGAGAAATTTATCAATCTGCATTATTCTGGGAGAAAGAACCCAGCAGAGGAAAAGACATCTCCTTTAGGTATGTAAGAAGTTTCCAGTGCAGGAAGTTTGAGATGCAGGACTGAACTTGCAGCAATACTTTTCACAACAAAGCACTGGACAAAGGGCTGTACATTTGCATAGATGCTTTTTTTTGGCAGCATCTGGGATGTGCAATCCCCATTTACAAAGCATCAGCAGTGTTCTGGGGTTTGTCCGATGTCTTTTTTATATTCCTTTCTAAATGTAACTGCTACAAAATTGGTCAGGAAAGTAGTGTGTACACATGCTTGAAAAGAAAATGTGCCTATTTTTTCATTCCCCTGTTCTTTCCCACTGCAAGTAATTGCAAAGCTCTAAAAATCTTAAACTAGAAGATGCAGTATTGATATAATCAAAGGTTAATCTAAGGACAGAACTGCTTCTGCATGTACCCCAAGAAACTCAGTTGTTCCACAGAAAGCTTAATTTTACTCTTCCTCTTTTTCTTTACATTTGGGGAGACCTCGCACTTATTTCTCTTAAAGAGAGCCCTGATGTGCTTGACTGCTTTGGAAAGGGCAGCACTATTAATGAAAGTTGGAACTCCTACTGTGTCTGCAATTGGATATTGAAGGCAGAATTGGTCCAACTGGTATTATCATGCAGTTACCATGCTACTCCTGTCCTACTGTACTGTAATTCTGGCTTTGCAAGGAAAAAAAAAAAAAACAAAAGCCAAGAAAATACAGTTCTTATACATTAACAAGGCTCTGTCTATATGCTGATAAGTTTATGTGTGAGAAAAGGAAACACTTCATTTTACTTTCACCTGAAGTTTGTCTCTACCACTTCTGCTCATGAGATTCTGTTCTTTCAGCTAGTTCTTTCCCATAACTCTTGGATCTGGCATTACAAGGCTCTTGGTAACCTTCAGCTCCAGGTTCCCTCCCACCACAGCAAGTCCCACTGAATTTCAGCTTCTGAGTTTGACACTGACACCTGGTTCAGCTTCATCACCTTTCCCATACACTTGTGCCACTGCAATGATTCTAATCAGCTCTCAGTTCAGCTCTTTCCCTGAGCAAATGTCAGTGAAATATGCAGACTAATCCTGGGACACCTTCACTTCCTAGGCTACCAATACCTGCTCTGCTTTTTTTTGCTAGACTTCAGCAAATAACCCCGTAACAGAGGCACTGACAAGACAAAGAGATGCAAGTCTGCAAGGGATGGCCAGGACATTCCCTTATTTGCTTCAAGTTGTGTAATGGGCTGTTGAATGCTCATGGAATGAATTTCCACTTACCAGCACAGGAGTTATGTAGAAAGTGTCAGCCTACTTGGACAAGACAGCATTTATAAATTAGTATAATACTATTAGAAATTATGGCAATATTTTTGGTAGCACTGTCTTACATGCACCCTGATAAATTCTCTCCCCAGGAAATTTTAAAATTTGTCTTGTAACTTCTTTAGAGTTAATTCTCATGAGAAATTATAAAATAGAAATCTGGTAGATTCATGTTTAAAAAGGAAGAGGCCTGGTGAGGCTGGGCACACTGGGTCATTCCTGTTAGCTCTGTCCATTATGTCTGCTGAAGGTATTTCCTCCGGGTGGCTGGATCTGGATGGAGTCCAGGAGGGGCCTTAAAGCTTGTCCAAAAGGTCTGAGAAGGTAAAGAAATAAACATCTCAAACAGTTGACTTGGTCAACAACTCCCGTTTACCACAGAAGTGCACTCACTTCCTAGAGTGCAATCAAACCAACATTGTAGAAGCAACTTTGAAGAAAAGACTTCCACTACAAACTAAAGGAAACTAATTTAACCTATTAGTTTACTCTTCAATAACTAAGAAACTTAAACATGATATTATATGTTAGTTCTGAGTCCTAACATGCCTAGACTGCTAATGTAATACTGTCTGAAACCAGCTCTCAGTAATTCATTCTACTTAATTGTGCAAACAAAATCCCTGTTATGCAACTGCAGTGTTCCACTAAGTACATCAATATTGAGGCCTGCTGAAAGAATAGCCTCTAGCTTACTTAAAAGACAATGGTTCAATACTCCCAGAATAATTTCTGTTGCAATCTGTAGCACCTGATTTGTCTTTCAAAAAGACTCACTCTGGTACAGACTTTATCTGATTTTGAGAGATTTGAAGTGCTAAGAGTCCAGGGTAGAAGACATGTCTCACAAATAATGTGCTATACCACTGTTACGAGAAGTAAGACCTAAATGACGGAGCTCACATCATCCTACTGGGATCCTCACTAGCTGAGCATTAAAAAAAAAAAAAATCATCTGAATTACCAGGCAGGAATTCTTCATTTCCTTTTTTTCATATCCTCTTTTTCCAGCCAATCCTAGCTTTAAAACTGCAGCATTATTTTTAAAATTGTATCTCCCCTGCCTCTTCACAAGCAAACTGACACCTCTGCTGCAATAACGGTACTTAGAAAAATTACTTTTAACAGATACTGGTTGTCTAAGAGGGGAAAAAAACCTCCTTGCACTGTTTACTGAAACATTGACCAAGCTTGTCTGGTCACATATAAGAGACATCACAAAATAGCTAGTTTAAGATAAAGGCAGAAGAACAACTTCCTCCTGTGTTCTTTGGAACACCAGTGCCAGTTAGCACTTGTCATACAGTGTTGCAAGTGTTGATGTAAAGAAAATTGCATCCCCTCCTTAATCTTATGCTGGTTCTCAGACAGATCTATCAGAAACTGGTACTGCTGGCTCTGTCAAACGTTTAAGCATTAGCATGAAGCAGCTACAGAGAGGAGGGCCATCCATACTCACGTGGCAAGAACTTCAGATGGAAGGTCAGTGATGTAGGAAGGGATTTTTTTTCCTGTCAGAAACTGTGCCACTTCATTACTGAAGGTGTTGCAGTTATGTTCAAAGAGGTTATAAGACTCTCCTCTGTGGCACAGAAAAGAAGTTGAAACAAAAAACCCCACAGATTCAGCAATAAATCTTACAAGCAGAAAAACTTATACCCTTAATGAAGAACATCTCCTTACATTAGCACTTCCGCCCCCCACTCCAGAGAATTCTAAGGCAAATAGGTAAAATACGAACATCAAATCACCCTCAAATTCAATTGAATCAGGGTGGAAAATAACATCTCTCCTCGTCCCTGACTTTAATAGAACCATTTTTGGGAGAGTAAGTGAGGTCAGGTTTCTTCAGTTAAAACCACAGTAGCAGTAATGAGAAATCACAGGAATTATTGACTCTGAAAGACAGCCAGAACACTAAATGTTGTGGTTTCTTATTCTTGTGAGAAGCAGAGCAGACTCTTTAACAGCCAAGATCTTGCTTCTACTCATGTGAAAACTGGCAGCTTTACTACAGTGACTACCTATGACTCACAGGGCAAACTGCTATTTACTGAGAGATTTCATTTTCCCTGGTGATTCTCTCAAAAGCATTTCAGGCATTATTCGATTTTACAAAAAACAGCGTGAAAGACTTCTCAGAAGAATGCTTTCCCAGCCTCGAAAGTAGCTCCTTGTGTGCACTGGTGCATCAGTCTAGTCCATATTTGAAGAGTACCAAATGAGAGAGTAAGCAGACAGAAGCTCTGTGAGCTGGATTGGTTTCATAACACCTTCCTCCATTCTGCATCTTTTTGGTATACAGGTTTTCCAGTACAAGCTGTTACTTACCGGAACATAGATTCTCCCAAAGAGGAAAGGTATTCCAGAAAAATTTCTTCAGTGACTTCAGTGTTCCCCAGATCAACCACTGTGTCTGGAGGGCCAAGAAGTGTCCCGCCCTGTAAAAATGAACAGCCAGAAGATAATGTCAAATGATCAGGCTGAATTCTTTTTGAGGACTCTACTGAATAAAGCTACTATGGTTCGTCCAGGCACAAAAGAAGGAACTTTTGGTACGTCTGTCAAGCAAAAAGCCCTGCTGGCCTCCCTTGTTCTGCACTCAAGAGAATAAGAAGGAATATGCAACTTCCATTTCAGCTGGTAAATTTGGCTCTTTGGGCTGAAAGCTCTAAGCTATGGTAAAATTCTGCTTTAGAAGCACGGCCCATCCATTTTACCTCTCTAAGAACAGAAAGGTCTGAGAAAACATCATGGTTTGGGACTTTTCTTCACTCTTAAAAAATCTGCATGTAATACTTAATGATACAGAATTGGACAAGGTGGCACTCTGGCAAAACAGTTGCAAAAGGTGTTCTGGATAGATAGACTCTACCAGAAGGAGCAACACCCAACCTGAATTGAGCTGGGCTTAAACCCACTGTCCAGGCTCCCTTTATCCTCAGTACCCAGGGAAACCATGACAAGCAGCTGGCTTCAGCATCTGTCTGAATTTACAAGTCTTTTGCTGCTTTTCTAAAAGACAGTAACACAAGCAATTCTGATCAGGTAACCCTACAGAAAATTATCAGAAAATTAAGTTTAACTTACAGGTGCACAGCTGGAGATTCCTCCACTGCCATAGAAGAATTCATCCTTATGCACTATTATGGAGGTGTGCATGCCACAGATAAAAAAAAAAAAAAGTTGAAATAAAGGAAAAAAGTAAATAGCCTAGCACATAAATCACTGATAAATCTGTTATCTCAAGGACATAATCAAGGGAACAACTGAAAGAAAAGGTCAATGTGTTTCTGTGAGGTGGGAACAGGATCTGCTGGGACATGAATGGATATGAAAGCAGTGATTATCAAGCCTAGTGTAATTCTGCAAGCAGTTAGGAAAGAACAGGTTTAGCTAAGAGCCCAGGCATGAGCCTCTCTCAGCTAACGGGCTGAGGGTGAGGTCAGCCCTCAGAGACAGAACTAGCCCTGCTACCACAATGGACAGACAAGGGTTTAGGGGTTTTCTTGCCTCTAAAAAGAAGCTGAACAAGCCCTCTTCATGTGGTATCAAAATTCTTGGTATGAATTGCAGGAAATTGGGGGGGGAGCGGGGTGGGGGGTGTTGTGACTGAATGCAGATACTGCTCTTATATGACAAAGGACTTGATCCTGTAATACCTTCTTCCCACCTGCTCTTTTACTCTCCTGTTTAGTCATGCCTGGAATTGTAAGACAAAGTGCTTGGGACAACGACACAATCTTACCCTTGAAGAAGTACAGAGGTGCATAAAAACACAACTACTAACACCACCCTTTTCCATGGGGTCCACTGAGCTTTCAACAGAGTGGTTTAACTAGCACCTGACTGGCTAGTTACTGCCAGTCTGTATTCAGGACAAAAAGTGCCTTGGTCTCTCTTCCACAACAAAATGTTCTTAAGATCTCAACCATATATAACTGCATATTGAAAATACTTCCTACACCAGTGTTTTACAAACATTATGCAATTTAAATCTAGTCACTTACCAGATGCCATCCAGCTGTTTCCCTGTATGTAGAGAAAAGAAGACTTATTAGCAATGTATTTTCCAGGTTTCAGCCTGCTTTCTGTCAATCACTTAAGAACCATGCTTATTATTTCACCTTGACAGCAACACCAAAGATTTAATCCAGAGTTGCTTCTAAAAAATCCAGAATATCTTTCAAATTAACTACTCAATCCACACTACCGTTGCACTTCTTCCTTCCTGGCAGACAGAGGTAGCAATGCCATCCTATCCTGCCGGTGCTTAAACTTCCTTCAGTGTTTTTCTACAGACCAAGAAAAAAAAACATTTTCCTAAAATTAAAGCCTTCAATCAGGAGCAGAAGAGTTGAATTTGACAGATTTCATAACTGCAGGCAGCTGGCCAGCAGAGTGTATTCAGTTGTCTTTTCCAGTAACTGATGAGAGGTCTGACAAACATATGACCAGTGGTGGTAGCCTCTATAATGTACTCCACAATTTCCTCCTTTTCCTCCCTCCCCTGCCCTTAAAAATTAGTTTAAGTGGGAACTGAGGTAGAAAAGTACAGCATTGCAATTTATACAAGTTATAAAGCTGTGTGTTTTCCAGAACACAGCAGCAAAGACTTGCTTCAGGCACCACTACACTGATAATATAATTGTGTCTCAGAGAAAAGGACCGTTTTAAAACGTGTTTCCAGTTCCCTAAAGCAGGAGACCTAAACCTCTCTGTTGTTCATGGTAGGATCTCAAGATTAAACCTCTTTCTAAAAGGTCACCAGTTTTTACTGCTCTAGGCTCAATTATTTTATCTCTCATAACCTAAAGGCTTGGTCCCTGGTACTCTCCTTTTGGGAGCTTGTAGGGAGCCAGAGCATGCTGTGGGAGATGTGCTATAACTTTAGTTCCTGAACAAGGTGCATAACCTCCAAGAAGCAGATTTAGAACAGAAAAACTGTGTGCGTACCAACATTTGGTATTCTCTTGAACCCAAGCAATAGATTGTGTACTCCTCTGACACAACAAAAAGCAATCCCTAACACATTTTTTTCCACTCAAATCTGAAGCAAAATAGGTACCTGCTTCAGATGAGGGTCATGGAAGAGCAGAGGTGGGGAAAAGGCTGTTGTGACAACAGAGACATCAGCTAAAGTGAGCACACGTAGTTTTGAAACAGGCAGACTGATCTGTCACTCCCATGGATCACAGCCAGGCAGCAACCAAATTCCCTGTCAACCCATTGCACAGAAATGTAGGCTTGGAGTAGGATAAAGGCCAAAAGAGAGTGGCAATAATGACAGAAGCAGAACAGTGTGTTGCAGTATCTGAGAAGCACCTGCTGGCCCTTCAGCATGTTCCACTGTTGTACTTCGTGATGCTTTGGCCCTTGTTCCACATTCTCCCCATGAGAGGTTTCACCTCGCACTCTGGAGCTGCCAGCACCCATTGGCCCTGCAGGCTCAGCACCACAGGTAGCACTGGCCTCTGGTTGGCTCTTCCTTTGGCTTTGCCCAGTTAGCATTCTGTGTATCTATTAACAAATTATTACACATTTGCTCACGATAAATAACTTTTTCACTAGAAACTTGAACTTTATCCTTCAGACCAGAGAAACAAACCATTTCAAGGGAAGCACATATTAGAATTGTGCCTGTTCTTCGCATGCTGAAGAGAACATCTTAGTATTTACTTTCACACACACCTACAGCAAACAATAACAAAAGACTTTCCAGAGAGTTGCTACTTTGTACCTAGATTCTGTATGCAAGTGAAAGAGCTACAGTAGATATTGACAATCTCACAGGTGCTGCCAGGACCTGCTCCTGCAATTACAACATCTACCTGAAAAGATCATTGCAGCAAAGGTACATGATGGGCTGCTCCAGCAAGGTTGCAGCCCACAGCTCAAGGGAGGTGACTCTGTCCTCCAGTTTGACACTTGTGAGACCACATCTGGAGTGCTGTGTCCACTTTTGGGTCCCCACAGCACAAAAGACACTGACATACCAGGCTGGAGCACTCAGTGTACTGAAGAAGAGCTGAGAAAATGGGTGTGTTCATCCTCAAGAAGAGAAAGTCAAGAGTCTGTATTCCTGTCTCCAAGTACCCAACAGGTATGGATGAATGGGGACCCTTGCTCTACTCAGATATGCACAGTGAAAGGCAATAGGTGCTAGCTGGAAAATGGGAAATTCACAATTCAGTAGGAAGCACGGAAAACATTTAACATGAAGGTGGTCAAACACTGGGGCCGTAGTCCAGAAAGCATATGGGATTCCAATTCTTGAAGATACTTAGAACTCTGCTGTCCAGGGCCCTGAAGAATTTGCTCTTGTTTGCTCTGCCTTGAGCAGGACTTCTAGAGGTTCCTTTTCACCAAAGTAATTGTCTGATTGTATGTACAAAACCCAAGCAGAATTCAGGAATTGGACTTTGCTTTGGACTGCAGTCCAATCTTTGCTGCTACACATGAAGTCTGTAGCAGTCCAAAGGCAGCAACTGCCAGGGCAATAACAGAACAGCTTTTGGCAAGTGAAGCTGCCTATCTTCACAAGGCAGGTCTGTCTGTGGCTGCTCAGCTCAGTCAGTTTGTGCCAACACTGATTTGAAAATCTTAATGAAGCTGCAGACCCACTATTTTTCCTTGGCTCCTAGAAGTCATTAACCAAGCTGGCATTGTGGAAAACACAAACCATATCTGCAGCACTGCTGACAATAAGGCATCTGTGGTAGCTCTCCAGCCTGCTGCAGACAAAATATAATCCCTTTCTTCCCTGGTGGACTGTCTTTGGTCAGAGGCAGTGCAAGTGTCTTCAATGACAACACTGCTGGGGGACTCCCATGCCTAAGAAACCTACCATTATTGGCCACATCTACATCACCCAGAGACATGCAAGACTGAGAAATTTTGGTAAGCTGCTGCAGTACCCCAGGCTTCACAGTTTGCTGTTGCAATTTCAACTCAAACTGAGCCACACAGGAATAAATCAATGGCCACTAGTTTCTGAGGAACTCAGGCAGTTCCCTCTCCTGCTGCTCAGCAAGAATCTGTGTTGTTTGTCTGTCATGTAAGAGGTTATGTACAGACGTTCCCAGACACAATCATCTTCCCCCTGAAGTTTTGCTCTGATGGGGATCCTCTTCTATGACTCTTCTTGCCTTTTCTCCCAGACTCAGATACTGCACAGAACAGATGACAGCTCACCACCACTGCCATCCCTGATAAGCTCAGGTAGAACAGTCAGGGCAGCCTGCACTAAGGAGTTATGTTTTAATTTCTGCTTGACATTGCCCAGTATACACAAAATAAAAGCTCTGAAGGCTTGATATACACAACAGCCCCAACAACATGACCAAGCAAGGCTACAGCATTGCTGTAAGACACAAGCTGTATCTGGGCCTTGCAGCAACATTTTCCAATAAAGCTGCTTCTGGCAGCACTGTGCAGCTTAAAAACCAGAAGCTCAAGCTTGCCATGAACCTCCCCAAATAATCCTACTATGCAATAGAGCTCACATCCCATAGTCAATTGAGTGGACTGTAAGAAGGGATTGCAAACACTATGCAAGATACTGGCAGATATGGTATTTCCTGTTCTTCCACTCCTTGCCACAACACTCCAAACTCCTGTGGTCACTGCAATGTGGGTAGAACTGTGGGTGTGCTGGTACTGCCACCACAACCAAGCCATTTACTCATAACCTGAGGCTGTCTATTACTATATAGAGAAGTCTGATTCTCCAGTAATTTCCATCACAGCTGCAAAAGTCTTTACAGCATTAAATTCCAGGCATTACTTCTCACTCAATACCTACAGTAAAGCTAATCCAAAGAATGCACATGCTCATAATGCAGAACAGGAATGTCCTGATGGGATGATGTTCTTTTGGGCACTTATATCTGATGGGAGGGTATCAAGAGGATGGATCCAGGCTCTTCTCAGTGGTGACCAGCCATAGGACAAGAGGCAATGGGCAGAAACTGAGGCACAGGAAGAGCCATCTGAACATGATGAGAACTTTACTGTACAGAGGATGACACACTGGAATAATTGCCCAGAGAGGTTGTAGAGTTTCTCTCACTGAAGATATTCAAGAATCATCTGGACACAATCCTGTGCAATGTACCTGGGATGACCCTGCCTGTGCAAGAAGATTGGACCAGAAAACCCACTGTGGTCCCTTCAAACCTTACCTCTTCTGTGATTCTGTTATCCAGGTAAAACAGGGAAACAGCAAGATGCTCTAGTTTAAATATTTCAAGGCTCAGGGGGCTGTTCAACAGGAAAGGTTGATGCAAATTTAGATGTACACATTTAATCATACAACTTTACTGCATATGGCCAGGCTATCAGGTATCAACTCTTCCAGAGAAATTGCCTATGTGCCAGCTCAGCCTGAAGTAAATGTGAAGCAAATCAGCTTAGTTTGATCTGCATCCATTCCAAGCCAATGCAAGTTAAGGTACCTTGTTACTGTCACAGACCATGACCACGGACATGAAAAGCTACCGTGTTATATTTGTGAGAGTTTAGGGGGATAGCCTGTCAGTCTTTGAAAACATGACTACTGCGACTTTTGAGTGGTTTTTTTGCTTGTTTTTGTTTGGGGATGCTTTTGTTTGTTTATTTACTTTTTAATTTTTCCCTTGCCAATGTACTTCTGTAGCTCTTTCCTGAAAATACTCACTAGAACCTGGGGGGAGATGCCAGTTCAGCATAAATCTGTGTGCTTAAGCATCTCAAAGATTCAATTTGTTTAAATAAGGCAGAGTATCATCTAGCAAGTAAACAAATTTTTGTATTTGCTGGGTTTTTTTATAACATTCATAGCTCAAATACTTCAATGGTGTTTATACGAGCCAGAAACCTATGAGAAAAATAGAACATAAACAATTCCAGGACCCTCAGCTTAGTCACAGGAACATGGAGAATGAAGTTAGTTTCTTGTAAAATCAATTCAGAAGACTGTACTTGTTTGGATACAGGAGTATTTTGAAAGAAGAAGCAAGCCCATATAATTTTAGAATACAATCAAACAGGATTACTTCCATGCTTAGATTTGTCTGGAAGGCCAAGCATGAGGGAGATTAGATGTTCACCAATCTTTTTTATCATCACAGTAATTTATAAATCTTGAGGGCCAAACAATGTTGATCGTTCTTGTGCATTTTAAATATCAAATGCAAGTGGCATTTATATATTAATCCAAACTATTACTGAATAATACTGAAGGGCAGAAGAGCTCTGAGACATGAGGGAAGGAACTGTCTGTGCAGATGGGCACTTAGTTTACCCCATTCGGAGTTTAGGCCATCCAACCCTCAGTGCAAGATCTCTGCCTGCTTTTGAGCTGTAAAGAAATAATAGGAAGCTCAGTACCTTTAACAACATATCTGTGCTCTGCAATGGATATGCAAGCCCCAGAAGATCATAAAAGACTAAAAAATAGTAGTGAACTGGTCTCCTGTGGAATCGGAAGTAATACAATTTGGTCAACCAACACGGGTGTTTCTAGCAGTGCATTGGTTTGCGTATTGCTGTAATTTCCCTAGGACAATACATTAAGATTCCTGCCTTTTTAGAATTGCAAATTACTCCAATTAGGCAAGCACCTTCTTCTATGTGCTACCCAGGGTGCTCAACCAGAGCAAAAAAAAAAAAAACCAAACAAAAAACAACCAACAAAACACCTAACAGAGAGGGAAGAGCCTGCTTCAGTTCCCTTCTCCTTAAGGTGCCTAGAGACCCAGAAGTAGGCTATATTGGGGGAGGGTAATTCATGTGATTTTTATTAAATCCTCAGCAAATGCTGGGAGCAAAGCTGATAGAGTATCATGCTGAAGCAATTCAAAACTGTTCAGAACAGATGGAAGAGAAGCAGAGAAATGTGCTGGCCTGAGAAAATGGAACCAAGCAGAAGGCACTTCCTTTCAGCGGTTACCTTTCACTCCAATTCCCTCTGGGCTGTTAAGTCCCTACAGCTGAATGCACCACTTAAAAATTTCAACCAAAACATACTCCCAGTCCACCCAACATTAATTTATACTACACTGAGCCAAAGCTGCTATGGTTAACCAAGCTCCCAGCTCACTCTGTGAGTCACAAAAGCAATAACCTCAGCTACAGGACAGGAGAACTTTGAGAGCTGCTAGACATTTTTCTTTAAGCCTATGATGCAACAGGATTTTAATCTCCCTTAAAGACTTCTCTACTTTTGGACATCTATTTCAAAATAATCACTGCAAGCTGAACTATTCCCTTTTCCTCTTTACCCTCCACAGAATCAGGTGGATTATGTTTTCTGTCTTGGCAACAGAAATCTTACTATGTTACATCAACATTTCTTATTATTATATCATGTAGCTGAACAGACAAATGTAGTCACAGACTGAGAGCAGGGGACAGAGGACTAACAGTAGCTATTGAGAAGATGCAATGTAGAGCAATATAAAAATTAAATGTGCTGCTTCTGATACCAAAGGCAATTGAACTACAATTTTTGGTCATGTATACTTCAGAACAGAAATATTCACTTAATTACAGGAAGCTTACAGAAAAGTAAGAAGAATAAAAGCAGTCTGGGTAGAAAAAGAGTAAACTTGCCAAGAAAAACAAAGACTGCCCAAGGGACAAGACTAAGTCACTCTAAAGCCTGCTATGAACTGTGCTAAAACATCTCTCCCTTCCAGATTCATCATTAAATGACAACAGAGAGAACTGATACTGAAAAAGTCAGTATAACATTTAGTAGTGAGAGCTGATCCCTGAAGGCTGTGCTGACATACTCCACAATACCTCTGGACCCTATTAGCACAACAGAGGACACAGTGCAGTGATGCTCTTGCAGAGGTCAGTCTCATAAGACAGGATTCATCCCCTTCTAGCAAAGGGATCTGAGCTGCTGTTTTCAAGCCTGAGAGAAATTGATTTTAGTACAATCAATTACTGTATTTATTTTTTTCTTTCTAAAACAATGTTTTTCAATTTAGGCAATATTACAGAATTATCACTCAAAGCAAAAGCATTGTTTCAAACTTGGCATTGATGAAAAGAATACTGTAAGTAGAGATGTCAAGTGTAAATCCTTTAAGAAATGCCTTCCTCTAATTTCTATGACTTTCCCCGATGACCAACAGTTTATGAAGATCACTAAGGAAAGAACTGATATTGACCATCTGAAACCTGACATACAGAGAAATGGCAAGTTTTTTTGTTGTTCTTCAAGGAAAAAAAGGTCTATGCATGAGGTAAGAGGAGTATTCTCTTGATCACTTGGCTCTTGGGGAGGTTTCCAAAATCATCTGGAAAAGAGCTGAGTGTGAGTGCATAGAAGACACAACTTAAGGAAGGAAGGAAGGAAGGAAGGAAGGATGATTTGTTTGACAGACGATCATGTCACTGGATCCACACAATCTCAAATGTTCTGCAGTCTGCATTGTCACTGTGACCATGCAGGCCTAGCTGGTCACATTCCACGAACACATCTGAACTCACTTACCAGGCAAGTACTAGCAAGTAGCACTTCCCCTACTACCCAGAAGTGTTCAGGTTTTTAACCTTTCCTTTCCACTGCTCAGACTCCCAGAAATTTACCACCAAACTGTATCACAAGCACAAAGTTTTCAAGTTGTTGTTTGAATAATTAGAAAGCACCAAAAATGAAGTCATGCACTATGTATTTTTAGGTGGAAATTCAGAAAGCTGCAAGATCCCACAACTGACTTTGCAGGCAAGAAGGGAGCTAAAAAGCCTTTGCTTGACCTATGTGAAGATTGGCATGGAGATAATCATCGTGGCAACTTATCTCTATTACAGTCTTTGCTTGGACCAACGTTTTGAAATGAGTGGTTAAATTCCACTCAAACGCAGATAAATCATGCACCCCTGTAATCTCAAGATATATAACTCTTAGCACAGGATAAACATGGCTATTTCACCTGACAGGTGAAAAGCTACTTCCCTAAAGGCTACAATAGAAGCAACTCTGACCACATAAAAAGTTTTGAGGTTATCCAGTGTAGGAAACACCCATGTCCCAAAGTGGTTGCAACTGTCTGGCTAACAGAGCATAACACACACGATCTCTGTACTATTTTCTTCTCAATTTTGCAAACCTGTCCTTGACCTGCATTAAACCTCATGCTAAGAGTTGTTTGGACTTTCATTTCAAGCTTGCAGGAAATCACAGAATCTCTTCATAGGGCAGATGAGCAAAGTGAATGCCAACAAACTGCAAAACAAGATTACACAGAGCCATCTGTTCAGACACTGAGCCTGTTGAGAGGTCTCATCCCACACAGACTACTGGCCTGACATGGGCCAGAATCTACTCATAACAGGTATAAAACACGCTCTTGTTGCATTCCTAATTCATGCTTCCAAAACTTCAAGCAAAACCTGTTTCCTTTCCATCCCAAGTTTCAGATTCGGTTGGAAATGCACACAATCTCGACGAGACATACAACAGACTCCTACAAACTCTCTGAAGGAAAGGGCGGATGGCTGTACATCACTAGTGCAGCCCAGCCCGGCCCGGCCTCGCCACAACATGGAGCCGTTCGATCTCAGTAACCTTGTAAACAGCAGGCGCCTTTCTTCAGCTCAGCCTTCCTGCCGCGGCGCCACAGCAGCCGGGGAGTCGGGAGCTGAGCTGTCCCTCCCTTCAGGGGCTACCGGGAGCTGAGCTGTCCCTATCTTCAGGGGCCAAGGAACTCTTTTCACGTGCCGTTAGTAAACACCACCCGCACAGCGGCAACGGGCGGATGGGGGAGACGAGGCTGCACCCAGAGCAGCTGGATCCGCCGCACTGACAAAGGTCGTCCCGGAGACAGCGGAGCTGGAAATCCTGCAGCCAAACCCCGCTGTGTTCCCAAGCACCGGGCCCCCGGGCCAGCCCCGCACATCCCAAGCCGTGCTGCCCCCGTCGGACACCGCCGCCGTCCGCTGCGCCCTCAGGGAGCCTCCCCCGGCGGGCCGCTCCCTCAGGAGAACGATACCGGGCGGAGACCGCCATCCCCGGGGCAGGAGGCGGCGACTTCGGCCCCGTTTCCCGGCGCGGCAAAGCCGGGCCGCGGCGGTCGGTGGCGGAACGCGAGCCCCCGGGCGGCGGCGGCCGGGGCGGCCCCGGTGCCCCCGCCGTGCTCTTACCCAGCATGAGGGGGCTGAGGCGCCGGGCCATGCCCTTGGACAGGTCGTACACATACAGTTTCACGGGGTGCAGCGCCAGCGGCTCCTCCATAGGGGCGCGGGCGCGGCCACCAGGAGGCAGCCAGAGCCCTTGCAGACAAGACTGAACAGCCCTTCCCTCCAGGAGACGGAGGGGAACGGGAGGAAAGGGCGGCCCCGGTGCCGGTCCCCGGCGCAGCGGCACCAGACGTGAGGTGACAGATGGAGAGGAAGCGGTGACGCTGCCCGGCGCATGCGCGGCCGGCCCGCGCCTGCCGGACCGCCCCGTCAGTGCGCGACAGTGCCAGGGGACGGAGCTTCAGCAAGGGGGCGGGGACGGACAAGTCCCGCTGTCATTGGCTGAGGCTCGGAGCCGCGCGCAGCGCGTGAAAGCTTCCGCCCTTCGCTACCGCACTGCAGCCAATCCGCGTGGAGGGGAGGGGCTGTTGCCCAGGGAGGGGCGGGGCCCGGCTCATTTCCGCTCTCGCCATTGGTCAGAGGTGCTACGGGGGCGGAGTGATCTGGCGAGCGGCGGTTGGCTGAGCGTGAGCTGGGTTATGGGGTGTGGACGCTGCGTCTGCCGCGAGCCTCCCGAGCCCCTCCGGTGGCGGTGCCGCGCGAGCCATGGCGGGCTGGGGGTCATTCTACCGGGGCGGGGGCCTGGAGGAGGAAGAGGAGGGGGAGCAGCAGCAGCAGGAGGAGGAAGAGGAAGAAGGGGCTGAGGCGGTCGGTAAGAGCTTCCTCAACCCCTCAGGCAGGGAGGCTCGGGGCCCGCTGCTTGCTTTCGAGGCTCCACGGGCGGAGGGACCGCTGCTAAAACTGTTTTCCCCCGTTCCGTAGCGAACCAGAAGTTTTCGGGCCGGGACAGCCTCATCTTCTTGGTGGATGCCTCCAAGGCCATGTTCGAGTCCGACGGGGACGCAGAGACTCCTTTCGACATGACCATCCAGGTAGCGATGGATAAACTGCTACTTGCTAAAGGCAAGAATTTCACATTCTTTACTGAAAACTATTTTCTTCTAATTTTGATTTGTTTGCGGTTTTTTCAGTGCATCCGGAATGTGTATACCAGCAAAATTATCAGCAGTGACAGGGACCTGTTAAGTGTTGTGTTCTATGGTACAGAAAACAACAAGAACTCGGCAGATTTCAAGCACGTATATGTTCTCCAGGAGCTGGACAATCCAGGTAAAGTGGTGTGAAGGTTGTGTAGAAAGATGGAGTAGGGAAATCAGTGTAGTTGCATTGTCAATAACAAATCTCTCTAAGAGAGCTATCAGATAAGCTCTTGTTACTGAAATCCAGTGTTGATGGTTGTTCTGGTCTAGGGCAAATATGGGAGGAAACTTCCAAAGGGGTCCCTATAGAAAGCAGATTCAAGCGGCCCCGCCCCCTACTGGTTTGGGAAAAGATTTCCTTGGAGAAAAAGTGGAAAAAACCTGTTCACTTAACAAACAAAGTATTCACAAGCATAAAAAATGAATAATACTAAACAGTAAAATCTCTAGCTGTTCTGAAGAGATGTCAAATTCAGGAAGTCCTTTCCGTGGGGTGTAGCTTGGCTCACTCAGTCTCTTATCAGTCCCTCCTGCACTGCGTCCTGGGGCAAGTGCAAAGAATACATGCTGGTGGTGACAGATTGACAGTTGAGAGTCTTCTGGGGGAATTTTGTCTACGACTTTTAATAGTGGCCTTTATCTCTGAGGACGTTTGATTTAATTTTCTGTACTAGGGGGTGCAGGTGTAATGACACAGGGCTTCTGAAAGAATTGTTCCTTGTCCTATTTTCAGAATTTATCGCAATGGATACCTGACAGGCCTGCCTTAGGTTCTTCTCCCTTTTCTGGCAAGCAGTGCGTTATAGCTCTTGCTTTTCCATTTTCCTCCTCCTTCCCTGCTTGTCCTTTCTCCCATGTTAGAGGCAGTAGCCTCACCCTGCAGATAAAAACAGTGCAGGGGAAAGGTGGGTGTTGTTCTGATGCCTTGCGAGGCTACCTGGAACAGCAGCTAGACAGTGTTCAAGGAATAAAGTAGGTATTTATTAAAAGGCCTTCAAAGGATACACCTTGGGCAGTACAAGAGCCTGGCTATGGCTCCAGCCAAGATGGACGCCCTGTCACGAGTTTTCACACTTCTGTAAGTTTTGGTCCATTTACGTATTGGGGTTAATTGTCCAATTACAGCTTCAGATTATGAAGTTCCATTCTTCCAGATTGCTCTCCTCAATATGCTGTTTTTTATACTTTCTGGGCCTGACGCTGTAACGATGTCCTTGGTTCTTGGGCTGAAAAAGGATTGTTTTATCCAACTACCCTGTGAAGAGAACTTGCTAACACTTTATATGAAGTTCAGAGTTATATACCAATGTAGTACAGAATCTAGAAAATACAAAAGCTAAAACTTAAGGCATCAGTTCAAAAGGAACAGAATTGTCTATTTGCTGCCGCTGGAGAGCAGTGTGCTCTGGAGAAGAAAGAGATGGTATAGGTGGTTATTATGGAGTACGTGATTATAAACATTGGCATTAATGGACAGATGAGGAGATGAAAATAAAATAGTAAAGGGAGAGGAAAACATTTTCAAATGAGATTTTGTAAGTACTATAGAGTTTAAGTGAAGGAAAAACAAAGAAGCTCTGCAGAATGCAGTGGCTGAAAAATGAAAGCTTGTCTCCCATTGTAGAGTAACAGGAGAAAACAGAACCTGCTGTTAGACAGGTGGGAAAAGGAGGCCTAGCTGGGTTGAAGTAATCCTCAGAGCTGCGACAAGACTGTGGACACCTGACATGAATGTTGCTGTGCTCTGCATGGTGATCTGTGGGCTTCATCTCTGTGTGGATTCTCTCTGACATGAGGTGTGAGGAAGGAGGAGGAGCTCTCCATCTTCCCAGCATGCTGTGGAGATGCAGAATGCACTTCAGCTTCCTCTCTTTTCTGTGGTGGTGCAGCAGTCTGCTGTGCCTCTGCAGCAGGTGCAGTTTGCTGCCTTTGCTGCTGAGCACTTGGCATTCAGTGGAGAGGGTTTGCAATACTTCAATCCCTCTGTTTCCTTTCCCCACAGAAAGCCCACATTGGTGCTGGGGCATTTTGTGTCCTCTTGGCCCTAGCAGGTGCTTTCAGTGGTAACTGGCTTGTGATGTTGCAGGTGTTAGGCCATGCTGGACAGTTTTCTCAGCCAGGTGTTGGAAGGACACTGCCACAGAGGTGATTGGGAACATTCCTTGGTCAGCTGCAACCCCCGGTGCATACTTAGAAGAGCTCATGGTACTTTTTTCAGTATTTCTAATGCACGTGAATGTTGTTGCCCCTCCAGGTGCAAAGCGTGTTCTAGAGCTCGACCAATACAGGGGAGATGACGGACGAGCACTTTTCCGGGAGAACTTTGGCCACAACGCTGACTATTCCCTGGGTGAAGCGCTCTGGGCCTGCTCAAATCTCTTCAGTGACGTCCGAGTCCGGCTGAGCCATAAGAGGATCATGCTCTTCACCAATGAGGATGACCCTCATGCCAATGACAGTGCTAAAGCCAAGCTGGCCAGGACCAGAGCTGGTGATCTGAGAGACACAGGTCATTATTTCTCCTTTTAATTTTAGACACAATAAATGTGATGAATCTTTGCAGCAGATGTTAACTGCATTGCTAGTTTGTGATGGAAAGAAGATGTAAAATCATTGGAACTGGGGAATGTTTCTGAAAGTTTCTAAACTAGAAATTTGGTATCTAATGGAAATTAGAGTATATGTTTTCTGATCTGGTATCCAGTAGCGAGCACTTTTTTTCTAGGTTCTCTTTCTAGTTTGATAGCATAAATGGAGACATGAGAGGGCCAAGAAAATAAACTTTTTTTTTGTTATTGTACCATTTTCCATGGAGAGAATAATAACACCAAGTTAACACAAGAGGAAAATTAATGGTTCCATTTTGAATTAGCTGAAGGACATCAGCCTGAGCTCAGAGAGTAGACAGCATTAGTTCAGCTGTGTAGCTAAGGTAACCAGTGTTTTTGGAATTCAGGAGATGTCCTGGATCTAGAAGCTGTGAGGCTTCCTTAATCCATTAGCCCCAAAACTGAAGGAAAGGGATTTTCTGAACTTGTTACTCCCCTCTATGCCTGAGGTAAGATTATGTTTTATAGGAGCTTATCAGAGCCATTTCATATTAATTGTTGTCCAGATTCTTAATTAGAGAGGATACATTTTCTATTCTGCATTGTTTTGACTGAAGTTAAAGAATGTGTTTTGCCTCTTGCCCTAGAATCGCCCCTTTCTCTAGAATATTTCACATCTGGTACAGATGACAATTTGTAGCTTATTCTTACTTAAATTATTTGTATAGATAGAGGAATCTGAGAGTGCTGAGATACATGATGATGCAAGAAAAAAGCAGGTTTTGATCCTGCTTCTATCTCTTCCATTGTTTCTAGGTATCATCTTGGACTTGATGCACTTGAAGAAGCCTGGAGGGTTTGATATCTCTCTGTTCTACAGGGATATTATAAATGTGGCAGAAGATGAGGACCTTGGCATCCAGCCTAAAGAGTCAGAGAAGCTGGAACATCTCATGAAGAAAGTACGAGCAAAGGAGACAAAGAAACGGGCTTTAGTCAGGTTTGTGCCTAGTTATGATACATCATTCAGCAGAGGTACCTGATGTTATTTTCAGACTGCATCTCACCTTCCTCTTCAGGAATGATTGGTCTTTCAAGGCATCAGTGCTTATATTCCTCAACCTTAATTCTTTAGTCCAAGATTGGTGTTTCTTCTGTAGTTTCCAAGGATATTTGTGGATGAGAAGAGCAGAGTGGACCTTTTTTTCCCTCTGTGTGATATCTCCTGTATTGAGCTTGGCCAGAAATGATAATTAAAAAAATAAATAATACATAAGTGCCAAGTACTTACCTAAAAAGCTGCAACATAAAAAATAGTTTATAGTGAAATCTGATTGGAATTAGGCTTTTCTTGCCAATACTAACTTAAAAAAAATTCATCTGAATGTGAATGCTAGGTATTATGGCCTGTTATTAAATAGTTATATGTTGCCAGTGTGTCTAGGCACTTGGCATAGATTCACACAGCCTTGATATTTCTAATCTCCTACTAAAAGATCAGAGATACTTAAGAGAGATTAGAGGGATCTTGACAAAGCAGATAGAAAGTATTTTTGGAACCACATGCTTCATAACAGTTGTTTTTTTAGGGAGTGAGTTCATAGCAGAATGATGTGGAAACACAGTAAGGGAATGAAATTCAAGACCTAATGGTTTTTTTTCCAATAAATATTTATGAAGTATCCCAACCTGAGGTGTTGTCACTGGCATTCTTGCTCCTGCTTGCAGCTTTATTTTCTTTTCTGGGAATGTTCCTCAAGTTTTCTAATAGCTGGGGAGAAAGAATCCCATACCAGTGATACCTTTTACAAGAGAGGAAGTAGCATTTGTAGTAACTCACTGTTTTGTTCTCATAACTTGAAGATTACCTCTGTTTTTAAACTTTTACGTCTAATTTTTTTTCTCTAACATCTGATTTATATGTTTTCTTAAATCTTGATATTGTTTGTCTTAGTGGGTTTTTTGGGGGAGAATATTGCCTTCTGCACAAACAACTATGAGAATTCACAGACATTACAATAAGCATAATTGGGGTACCCAAATGAGGACTTGTCCTGTCTATTTGAGCATAGCTGCCCTTCAGTGAAAAAAAGGTCTAAGAAATATGGTAAATTACTTGTGTTTAGATAACTTTTATGACCAGAAATTATGATAATTGCAAGAATATTTTTATGCAAGTGAGATTATGACTCAAGTGATAGTGTGTTTCCAAATATATGTGTCATTTTGGGGGAGGAGAACAGGAGAAGGTTAGAGGAAATAACTTACATGAGGAGGTGATTTTCTTCTGCAGTAGTGATTTTTCAGGAATCTCAAGTCTGTGTCTCCTTTTTTACACAGGCTAAATCTGCATCTGAGCAACGATGTGGCACTTTCTGTTGGTGTTTACAACCTTATTCAAAAAGCTTATAAACCATATCCAGTGAAGCTTTATCGGGAAACTAATGAACCAGTTAAAACCAAAACAAGGATGTTTAGTGGAAAAACAGGCAGCTTGCTCCTGCCCACTGACACTAAAAGAGCTCAGGTAACATATTGATTATGTGCCTGCTTTTTCTTGTCTCTGTGAAGAGTGACGGAGATGCCAATTCCATTGCTGCTTTTGTTTGTATTGCACTTTCAAGATGACATACAGAAGTATTTGCATCTGCATGCACCTGGGGACAGGCTGGTTGTGTTGTGAGCTCTGCAGGGTGAGAGTGGGTTGTTTCCCTGGCCTGTGATGGGAAGGCATAGCTGCTGGTGGAAGTGCTGTCAGGAGCACAGGTCATTTCTTTGTGTAAGGCAGAACGAGGTTGTCAGAGCCTGACCTTGTGTGACCCTGGTCCATTGCTGCTGCTGTCAACTTTTGATTCATTAGGAACAGATTTGGTCCATTTTGTTAAACGTACAAGTGTGAATAACAGAGGAGTTGGAGCTGTTTTCCAAACAAAAGGCATGTTACCTTTGGAGTTTTTTGTGTAAATTAAAATTGTTTTGCCTTCCTGCTTCCTGCTTGATAGTTTGGCTGATGTAAATTGAGTGTCACATTCTGGTCAGGCACAACTTTCTATCAAAACAGGTTACATAGTTGCTAGGTATAATCTCACAACTGCGTTTTATGTCTTCTTCCATGTTAATAGCTCTTAAAGTTGTTGTCTTAAAATTAAATATTGTCTATTTATAGTGGATAGTTAGTTTCTTGAAATAAAGTATAGGAGATAAACAGAAAGGTGAGCATTAAGTCCTGATGTCTACCTTCAGCAGCTGGACTATAATATGGTTTTAATTTTATGATGCATGAGTGGTGCTACGGAAACATTGTTTCTCAGTCACTATTTCTGTCAGGAGTAGGCAGCTGACATGCATCTGTTGAAGCAAGTTTACAGTTGGACAGGACCTCTGAAACAGTCTGGTCCAACCCGGCCCAGAGCAAGACTCACAAAACCAGATCAGGTTGCTCAGGGTTTTTTTGGGACAGCTCTGAAGAACTCCAGGGATGAGATGTGACAGCCTCTCTGTATCAAGGCTTAGCCATTTTCTTAGAAAAGTGCATTTTGCTTAAGTTCAGGTAGAATTTCCCTTGGGATAATGGTCACACTGTCACTTGCCATTTCGGTGTGCACTACTCATGAGGGTTTACACTGTCTTGTCTATAACCTTATTTTCAGTAGTGGAACATAGCAATTGCATCCTTTTCCCACACTTCCTGCTCTGTCCTGTCTCCCAGTCCCCTTTTTTTTTATGCTGGCAGCCCCATCATCTGCTCTTCCCTGGTTTAGACATACGGAAACCGACAGATTGTGCTGGAGAAAGAGGAGACGGAAGAATTAAAACGGTTCAATTCTCGAGGTTTGTTTCTGATTGGCTTCAAACCACTTTCAATGCTAAAACAGCACCACCATATCAGGCCCTCCCAGTTCATCTATCCTGAGGAGTCCCTGGTGAGAGGTAAGCGAAGATGGCAAGAGAAGATTTACCACCTTGTATTACTGTAACCAGCTGATTCATCTGTGTTTGAGTGGGGATCATTGAGTGTAAAAGCTTTGTCTTACTTAAAAACTTGCTAATGTTAAGAAGAACTGAATTAGATGTTATTGCCCCTCTCAGCTGCAGATATTTCTTGTTTTCTTCTATAGCAGAAGAGCCAATTGCACTTCATGTTTATCCGTCATGACAAGCAGCTAATTAAACCATGCAGATGTAGTCACAAAGTACTTATTTTAGCCATTCATGAAAGTGAAGGATTCTAGTACCTGACAAGAAGGCAAAGATGGTTAAAAAAGCCCAAACAAAACCAACCAACAACAAAAAAAAGAAAAACCTAAACCCCAAACCAGGGGAGATAATTGCTGGTTTTAAGTCCATATCAGCTAGGAGTGGAGACATGATAGTCAGGAGGTACAGTTGAAGAAGGCAAGGACATTTAGAACTTCTTGGTTTTGCCTTTTTGTATGTATACATGCATCTGTTTATCTAGAAATATATCCCAAGCTGCAGTAAGAAAAAAACTTTTAGCTCCTCAGTCTAGCAGTGGATGAAGAGGGCGAAGTTATCACCAAAGGCTTTGCAGTGTCTGACTAAAGAAGAACCCTTATGCTTGCTTCTCTAACTGCAGTTTCCTGGCTCAACCACTTTATGTCAGTCTTTCCCTGACCACCATGTCTGGTGAAATACATCTGAGGCAAATGTGTGCCTCAGGAGGAGTACTGAAGTCTGAATTCTTAGTGTTACTTCCACAAAAGATCTATGATGTGCTTCTATTGTGATGTCCCACCAAACAGAATCAGACTTGGTAGATAAAATTTCACAGTATTGCATTGCTCAGATGGTAGTGATTTCAATTCTTCAACCAGAAGTCTCACTGCTGGTCAGGAGAGACTCACTAACATCGTCCATTTTGAGTCTTCTCCCTTCCAAAATTTGCTTTTTGCCTCCACAATAATGCAAGCATTTCAAAGAAGTCACAGGTTTTCAAACTGTAATGTCTAGGGTTATATTCCAGAACAAAGTAGCCAAGCTGTCAGTCTGACCAATCCACTCTTTCCTTTGCAGGGAGTACAGTGCTGTTTAATGCCCTATTGATGAAGTGCTTGGAGAGGGAGATGATGATGCTGTGCAGATACACCCCTCGCTGGAACGTCCCTCCTCGCTTTGTGGCCCTGGTTCCCCAGGAGGAAGAGCTGGATGAGCAGAAAGTACAGACAGCCCCTCCAGGTATGGGAAGAGATGTCACCTTTCCCTGCATGATTTGCTGTAGTCAGTGTAATGGTGTCCTGTATTGAGGGAAAATATTCTTAGTGCTACCCTCCCTTAAAACTGGGGAAGATGCTTTCTGACATTGCTTTTCTTCAGTTTTGTCAGTGTAAGCATGTGATGTTGAATTTATCTCTAAAGCCCCAGTCACATCAGTACTTGCTCAGGTATGACCTGGCTAGAGTGTTTTCCCTGCCTTCTACCTCTTTTTAGCAGATTCAAATAACTGATGTAGAAATGAAAAGCCTTTTTTTCCTGTTTAAAGACTGGACAGAATGTCTTTTCCTGAATTATGTTGTATCCTTGAATACATTGTAAAGTATTAAATAAATAATCTCACATATAGTGAGCCTCATGCCACATCAGCCAAGTGGGGAATGATTAGGGAGCAGACTCCTGCTGTTTTGCATTTTCTCACCTCTTTAAGTGCAAAAACATCTTCTGGGAGAATGTAAAATAGGGAAGTAACACTGCTTGTGTACAAAGGAAAGTATTTCAGAATAATGTGGGCAATAACTTGATTTTCAAAGAAATCTTTTTCAAGCTCATACCCAGTCAGGGGTGGGAGAGGTAGACTAGTTCATGTCCTGTATAAAAAGCAAGTCACTGGCATCCAACTCTTAGCTATGAATTTAGTCTGAATGTCTTTCACAAAGCCATTAGTGATGTTGGTTACAAACACAGATTGGGATTGAGTGTCACGCTGTAGGCACTTGGAAGTATTATGGATTGCTGTTGTTAACAACAAAACAGGTAGTTTGTTTGGAGTCATCAGACTTGGATAATAACCATCTTGGTTTTTCCCATAAATTATTTTGAGACCACGCTTCTGTGTAACTGTTGTCTTCCTCCCTCTCTTCTGTATAGGTTTCCACATGATTTTTCTACCCTATGCAGATGACAAACGTAATGTTGATTTTACAGAAAATGTGCCAGCCAGCCGAGAGCAGGTAGACAAAATGAAGGAAATAATTCAGAAGCTGCGGTTCAAATACAGGTACCTGGAGATAAATAGGGTGCAGGGGGTGGCATGGGGAAGAAAGCACAACTGTTGCTTGCTCTGTTGCACACATTGTTCAGCTGTGGTGTTCCTGAGATGAGATTTTGATGTATTTTGATAGAAATTGCTTCTCTTTGCAGTTGCTTTGTCCAAACTTTATTTTTAATCATTCTGGATACCCAGGCACCACAATGCTTTATGTAGCACGTTCTGGAGTTCTTCATAGAATTGCTCTTGTTCTCTGGGCTGTTGTCATTTGTTGCAGAGGTATCACATTTTATTGTGGTTCTGCCACTCTACAGCAGATCAGACCCAGATAATTTAAATTAGAGCACTTTAGAAAGAAGAGTTAGGCTTTTTTTTTCATTATAGCTGGGATGAATGCTATTGAAGTACTTTCGTGGGAGATTTTTTTCCTAGGTATGTGGAAGCCACCATAACTGTTATTAAAGTATAATGCCACTATCTCCTTTTGCCTCATACAGTTTTCTAACTCTCACACAGCATTCTTATGTGGTTGATACATGACAGAATAGTGATTCAGCAGGTAAATTGAAAAGAGGAAGAGCAGTTCTGATGCGATGGATTGCTGTGGGGGAAAGAGGGAAGTTTTATTCTGAAATAAGTTGGTGATAGATTGCAAGTGTTTTGTCTTCTTCTTGGCAGCATGCATTGACATTTTGGGGGTTTCTTGACAGGCCTGACAGCTTTGAGAACCCAGTTTTGCAGCAACACTTCAGGAATTTGGAGGCTTTGGCGCTGGATATGGTGGAACCAGAACAAGCTGAGGATCTTACAAGTGAGAGCTATTGGTGGATGTGAAGGGAGGCAGGGTGGGGGACTCGTGACTTTGTTGTAAGTCAAATATGTGCTACTACAAACCCAAATGTCTTTTAAAAAGTGTTTCAGTTGTGTGCAGTTTCACTATGTAGGATTCTGGATGTGTCCATTCTGAAATACTGAAACCTTATTTTCTATTGCTGTCACTTTTATGGTAAAGAAAAAATTTCTCACTTTACCATCCAAAATTAAAATTGGATCACCTTTTTCCTGTGGTGAGAAATGTTTTCTATGAAATTCCTCTCTTCAAGATTCTCATTAATATTTCAGTCTGCTAAATAGACCAAATCAAGAGAATTCTTCTGCTGGGGGCAGTGCTGCCACCTAGTGACTGGGAGAGTTTATAGTAACTGCCTTGTATAATCACAGAGTGGGTCAGAAGGGAAGGGACCACAGTGGCTCATCTGGTTCAACCTCCCTGCTCAAGCAGGGTTATCCTACAGCACATTGCACAGGGTTAGTTCCAGGTAGTTCTTCAATTATTTCTCCAGTAAGGTATACTCTGCAACCTCTGTGGGTGACCTATGTCAGTGCTCAGTCACCTTCCCAGTAAAGTTCTTCCTTGTGTTCAGATGGCTCTTCTGTGCTTCAGTTTCTGCCCATTGCCTCTTGTCCTGTTGCTTGACACCACCAAGAGCCTGGCACTGTGCTCTTAACACTCTCCCTTCAGGCACTTAGATGCATTGATGAGGTTTCCCTCTCAGTCATCTCTTCTGGAGGCTGAACAGGCCCAGTTCCTTCAGACTTCCCTCATAAGGAAGATGTTCCAGTCCTTTAATCATCTTTGTTGTCCTCTGCTGGACCCATTCCAGGAGCTCCATGTCTCTCTTACACGGGGGAGCCCAGAACTGGATGCAGCATTCCAGATGTCCAAATTCTTGATATTACCAAGAGCTGTAAATTTCTCATTTGGGAGTATCATAACACAAGTATTTGCATTTTTGCACGCTTGCAGGACACTTGCAGACTAGTTATTACAGAAGCACAGTTGTGTCTGGTGATGTTTCTGAAAAACAGTCAGACTTGTTAGCACCAATGCAGCTTTAAGAACCAGGTGTTTTTTATTATAGTGCTGGATGCATGAGGGGTATCTGCACCAAAATCATGTATCTCTAGTACAGAAAAAGCTGTTTATGTAGGTTTTCCCAGAGGAAACATACATGTGGTAATTATTCCTCCAAAATCATTAGCATGTGTTAGTTCCCCTTTGTGCACATGTTCTTCTGTCCCAGGGTCTCTCTGGTGGCTGTAGACCCTAAAGTTACAGCGCGTAATGAGTTGGTGTTACTTCCCAATACAGAGTGGAGTTGGCATACCTAGGCTGGTTCATATTTTGAGAGTCCCTTCTTGGTGAATATTTAACATGATCCTACAAAATAAAGTGTTGTGTAGTTCCATACACTAATGGTTTTGTAGAATGAGCATTGTATTTTTCCCATCAGGTGATCTGATAATTCATCTGGCGACAAGGATGGCCTTGTAGACTTTCTTGTGATCACACTGTTTCTGAGAGGGCAAATCTTTATCTTTTGTCAGTGCCAAAGTCTGAACAGATGAGCCACAGGCTGGGCAACCTGGTGGACGAGTTTAAGCAGCTGGTTTATCCTCCTGACTACAATCCTGATGGGAAGGCTGTAAAGCGAAAACAAGGTAAGTAATGGTGGTGCAGACACAAAATAATGTCTGTATTCTGAAGCTTCTGTGTTTTCAGTTTGTCTTCTAGTTTAAAGAAGCTGCTTGTGCAACAACTCTGCTGATCTCCACAATGAAGTATATCCAGTATTGATATTTAGTAGAGAATATAGTGGTATCCAGTTGGAGAGTTGCTGGAGTGACAAGCTGCAGAGTGAAGTATAGGAAGCAACGTGGGTAAATGACTACAGGACATGTATATACAATTTTAGCAACTGTCTGTTTTACGACAGAATAGTAAAATCACTCATGCTTTCAGTTTGTGTTGGTGAGGGAGCAGACTTTTATGCATGGCCTGTTTAGCAAGTTCAAGATGGGCATTTTAAGGGTTAAATGTGTAAGTAACGCGGAATTCCATGTGTAATTTGGGAGTCTATGAAAGACTGCATAAAGTGTCAGTTAGCTGAGCTCCCTGTGGAATCACTGCATTCTGCTGTCTCAACAAGAATCCCTTAAAACTTTGATTTGGAGGGTGATGTTTTCATCAGAACACTAAGTTTCATACTTCAGTTAAGATCACTCCTATCAATGAAATACTGCATGACTTACATAGTGACACCTGTTTCTTAAAACATGTAAACTAGATCTCTGAGTGTGTAGCTGTTACAGCACCATGTGCTAATGGCCATTAACTATGGTATGTATAAGAAACATTGATGTCTTTCTAATTTTTAAAATCTTTGTGATCTAAAATGTATCCTTCTAGCTTCTGGTGGTCAAACTGAGAAGAGGCCCAAGGTAGAAGTCTCAAAAGATGAGCTGCGGAGTCACGTGCAGAAGGGCACTCTAGGCAAGCTCACCGTACCTGTCCTGAAGGATGCGTGTAGGTTTTTGGGGGTGAGGTGTGGAAACAAGAAGCAGGAGCTTGTGGATGCTTTAACTGAATACTTTAATGAGCGCTAAGCTGGAGAGAAAGGCCCTGGTTTACTTCCATCTGCTTAGAATTTTTATTGTCTTATGTGGATGCTGTGTCTGTTTAATCTTGCTATGAAAGAGACAGCAACTAAATGTTGCTCTGTCTAGCAGCGGAGAAACTTTCTCCTTAGTTGTGAAACATCTCTGCAAAGTTGGATTCTGTTGACAGTAACTAAAGGCAAAACTAAATTCCCTAAGAACTCAGGTCGCCCACTGCACATGGACAGAGTTGTGCCTTGCTGGTTTCTTAATAAAGTTGGACCTTATTCTTTGCAACACTGACTGTGCTGTGTCTACATCCTCAAGACAGCAGAACTCACTTCAGTGTAAGAAAACACAATGATCTGTGTTAACAGCACCGCATGAATTCAAGCAGCAGGTTGAGTCTGTGTCCTAACAGAGGGTATAAATATGTATTTCTCTCCAGAACAGTCAGTATCAGTACTAGTAATCAAATTGGGGTCTTTTCCGCCATCACCATTACAAATATTACCAGCAGATCTTAAAAGAATAAAATCATTACTGGGAAGCAGTATCCAATCCCTTGGGCAAAAAGCTGGCACTTAACAAATCCGCACACACAGGTCTTCCATTTTTAAATGGTAATAGTGAAAGCTGGTTTAAAAATGGAAAACAAATTGTGTTCCCCGGAAGGCTGCAGGCATTTATCCCAATTAAATTACTGAGATGGCATAGAGCTTTTCCACCTCTCTAAGTGAATATGAGTCAGACTATTGTGCAGGCTTCTGTACTCAAATCTGTGCTTTAAAAATAGAAGAATAGCAAGTTGTGGAAAGAGCCCTTGTATGTACAGTATTTTTAATTTTTTAGTCATACTTACGAAGGCTGCAGCTGGATGTTTTGGGTTTTAGACTTCCATCCCTGGCATGCCCCACCTGTCTTGAAGTGCAAGATGATTAAAATCAATGAACAGTTGTTGCTTTTGTTTTAGGAAATTACTAATTGTTTAGTGAAACTCTTAACTTTCTACAGGACACAAACATGGGATACCTCAAGTGTCCATTTTGGTCTGCATAGTGATTTTTGTGTCCACAGATGCCCATGTGTGGCTCACAGACTGTCCTGTGACCAGTCTGTAGTGTGGCACACGTAGTAGAGCCAGCTGTGACCACCCTTCTGGAACTGTGACTGTCCTAGCTGTGACAGCATGCTGCTCACTTCTACCTCCACAATTCCTCCAGAGAGCAGCTAGCCTGCATTGAGCTCTCCAGTACTGAAACTACATTACCTGTTACACTTTCCATCAGCCTGGATTAGTTATTTTTAATAAAGATTTGCCTAAGCACTCAATTTAATTTGCCCTTGGGCAAAGAAGTTACTGTAAATGCTTGTCTTAGCAAGGCTTAGAGTGGAATAGTGAGACTATCCTGTCTGTAAATCTATGAATTCAATTCTGCAAATACCCTTAACACCTGTTTTGGCTTGCTAACCCATAGGCACACTATGTTCCAGGCTTTGGATGATTGTGGCATGTTTGTTCCAGGTTACTAGATCTGCTTCTTGGCTTTTTTTTTAAATTCTTTTTAATAGCAGGCTATCACATTAAGCAGAAGTTGAAAAGAGATGGCAATGGAGTGCTCCAGAGCAGGAAAAGGCAGTTTTGCTTGCTCAAGTATCCTTTATAGGATACCTGTAAGACACAGCTCCTTGTGTGCTTTCTCTTACATCAGCTGTCTTGGTACAATAGGGCAAATTCTTGGCAAAGCTGTAGTTCTAAACACAACTAGCTCAACAGTCATCATCAGCAGAACGGAACAGGAGCCCTTCTAAACCTCATACAAATAAAAGGATTCTGAAGTATTTCTACCAAGTTCACCTCAGCAAGGATTACTGGTATCAGCTATTTACATAAATATACAAACATAATGTCTTTAGTCTTTCATGAGCTGACTGCATCTGCTTGGGATGTACTTACTAAAGGTGTGAAGTTTGTGCCTCTGTGGAAACATTACAGGAAAATTTATTTTCCCTTCTGCTGTTGCACCTAATGGAGTTCCCACACTATTTTGATTTGGCATCCTGCAATAGAAAAGAGGTTTGATATTCCAACACAGCGGTTTAAACTTTTCTGATCAGAGCAGAAGTGGATTTATTATACAATATGCATTTAACTAAAACTAGGTCCATAAAACCACCACTAATCCAGACTGCTGTTGGTGCTCCATGCTGCTTTTCCAGGACATGAGATGATACAGAATTCTCTTCTTGATACACATATTAATTTATCTCAAAAATTACTTGTTCTCTGTTTCCTTGGCCCATGAATTGAAAGGGTTCATCTTCAGTCAAGTGGCTACAGTGCAGTAGCTAAAAAGCATGGCAGTTTTTATAATTAACAACCAGATGTAGGGTACTCACCAGCCACAACTGGCCGCTCTCTGCCATGTGTTTTGTACTTAACTTCCCTAGGAAACCTCAGTGATAACAGTGCATGCAAAGAAAACCAAAAGAGTACAAATTACTGCATTGCAACAGCCTTTAGGCAGCCTGTGAGCAGTTTAGCTTTACAAGCAGAAACATTCCAGTTAGTTGCAAATACTTCACCAAGAGAATGACAATTCTATTTAGCTTTGCGGCATTTTTATTTTTTCTTAAAAAGTCAGTATTTAAAAATAATCAAGTTAAGAGAATTTCCCTTGCCTAGTGCCATAAGATTTCTGCTCCCAGTGCAGCTCTTACTACTTAACCAGAAGTCTCCTCTGGTTTCAAGAACAAGGGCTGTACCATGCAATGATCTTGGCTCCAGCTGCTGCTACACAGTAGCTGCTTCCTGCCTTATACCTGCCTGTGCTGCTCCATCACTTTTTGCCTCCAGCAGCCTGAACACAGGGAACTTTTTCCTCAGTGGCCTAAACCATTCAGAAATGCTGAGTTACTCACACCTGCTGGAGGCTGAAGCTTAGCAGAAATACTGCAACACAGAGAAAGGTGACAGGTGGGTTTCAAAAGCCCTGAGAAGGCAGACAGGAAGACAAGGGGGGGGACTTTTTTTTTTTCTGTCCTTCTTTTAAACATAAAACAGGAAACACAGATGTACAGTCACTTTTCAAGAAGTAATACAATGAGAATGAATGTGTTGGAGTGGAATAATAGAAAAGTGGGGGGATAGGAGGCAGAAACACTAAGAATTAAGCCATTATTAAACAAAAATGTGGCATTTTGAAATGAAACACTGATATCAAAACTATCATCTCAACTGAAGCTAAACATTAATTTTCATCTAATTTGCACTTTTCTCTTTCACACTCACACACACTCATGGGCACTTAGACCAACAGTCTTTCTATAGCTTGCTGTACAGACTGGATCTGAGGTTTTAGCTGTGATCCCTCCTTGATGGTGATGGAGCAGGCGATGACAGGCCGGGAAACACCGCATGCCCGGCCCAGGGCTTGCTTGGAGCGCACAAACACGTAAGGGACGTTCTTGTCCTCGCAGAGAAGAGGGAGGTGCAGGATGATCTCCAAGGGCTCTGCATCTGCTGCCATGACAATGAACTCTGCTATCCCTCTGTTCAGTGTTTTGGTGGCTGTAAAAGGAACTAGAGAGTCAGTCTAGGTCTTTCTGGAAAGCGCATCTAATGTAAAACAACTTCAGGAGATGCTGAAAGTGGCATCAGTGAGAAGATCTAGTGCATGGGACATGGGTTCTAAGAGATTACTGAGTTTCTATCCTTAGGGATTGTGCGTTTTTTACAAGTTTGACTAGGTGAAGCCCTAAGAAACTGAAGGGAGCCACTCTGTGAGCAGGTTGCACTAGAAGTACCTTCAAACCCAAATCTTTAATGGTTCTGAACCGGTTAGGCATCTGATGATCCCAGTGCCACACCACTGCATGGATGATTACAAACCATGCACCAGGAACACAATTTGGCAATCTACCAGAACTGCATATAAACATTGAAAACAGCTTAGTTCTGTCCCTGAATATTGCTAAAGCAAGCTTGAAGGAGGAAAAAGAAGACACACACCTGCAATAGCCAGATCTATATAAAATGAGTGATTCACAGCTACAGAGAAAAGACAACCTCTACCCATGGCATCCCACAAAATCCTTGTTATGACTTGTAGTACACTTTTCAACATAAAAGTCTCACCTTCATTGGCTCCCTTGCGTAGCTGCTTATAGTTGCAGGATTGCTGCACAAGATCCAGCAGTGTTTTGGTGAGCTGTGCATCAGCCAGCGGGTAAGCTTTGGGATTCACTTCTGCCTCACTCTAAAAGAAAAAGTAAACAATATTACAATAGGTGCAAATTATTATTGCAAACGAGGCTTTGGTCCCATCAATACTGCACAGGCATCATGTCCACCATATATATTCATTTCTGGAGTTGTATCTCATCTGCTCTGCCCATATAGAAGAAATACCATTGCATTTTACTCCTAAAAGAGTAAGGATTCTTACTCTATCAAAGGGGAAAAGTAAGAAAGATACGCTTTACATCGAAGTAAAGAGTGTATCTACTCACAATCTACACCCTACAAACCAGCAGCAGTGTGCTTATGAGACAGTCTTCAGGCGTTTTATACCACAAAGACTGCACAAGATGAAGCACTTCAGTGCACATTAACAGTGCAAATTAACAGACTAACACAAATTTTGAAGAAATCACCAGAAGAGCACGTATCGAGGTTATTTCTGCAAACCACAAGCAGCTTCTAAACGTTAACATGGGCAGCGGGGTGGCACAGGAACGAGGTCACAAGCGGTGTTAGCGACCAGCGCTGGCAGAACCGCGGTCTCTCCGGCTTCCAGCACGGCGCGGGGGTGACCCCAGACACCGAGACCCCCGTTACCGGCTGTCCCCGGGACCGCCAGACCCCCGGGCCTCCTTCCCCGCAACCGGCCGCACAGCTGCCCGCCCGCACGGCCTCCACGTGCTGCCCGCCGCGCAGCCGGAAGGCGGCCTCCCTCTAACCCAGGCCCTCCGGAGGAAGAGGGGTAGGAAGAGCAGAAGGAAGAATANGGCGGCGGCGGCGGCTGCGGCGCCATGCGGCGATCACGGGCCGCGCTGGGCGCTGCCGCTCCGCCCGCCGCTCTGCCTCGCCTGCGCCGTGGAGACCCTGGGCGACAGCAGCGCCTCGGTGGGCAGCGCTCGCCCCACCGCCGCTTCCCGTGTGCGGTTGGGCTGAGGAGCCCCCCGCCCCCCCCTCTCGCCGGCTGGGCTGCCGCTCTCCGGCGCTCAGTTTGGGGCCGAGGTCCGGCCGGTGTGGCCCTTGGCCAGCCCTGTCGCCTCGGCACCCAGGGCTTGCTGGCCTTTTTTCCCCTCAGGGTGGTGGGAGCAGCGCGGGGGTCGGGCCCAAGGCCTAACGAGCTGCCGTGTTTGATCCGTAGCTGGTGCGCAAGAAGCACGTCNTAAACGTTAACATGGGCAGCGGGGTGGCACAGGAACGAGGTCACAAGCGGTGTTAGCGACCAGCGCTGGCAGAACCGCGGTCTCTCCGGCTTCCAGCACGGCGCGGGGGTGACCCCAGACACCGAGACCCCCGTTACCGGCTGTCCCCGGGACCGCCAGACCCCCGGGCCTCCTTCCCCGCAACCGTCCGCACGCCTGCCCACCCGCACGGCCTCCACGTGCTGCCCGCCGCGCAGCCGGAAGGCGGCCTCCCTCTAACCCAGGCCCTCCGGAGGAAGAGGGGTAGGAAGAGCAGAAGGAAGAATAGGAGAAGAAGGAGGAAAAGGAGGAAGAGGAGGAGGAGGAAGAGGAGGCCGGAGCCCGACGACACTCACCATGGCCGCGGCGCGGTCGCTGCTGTCGGCCCGAGCGCGCTGTGAGGGAAGAGGCGGGAGCAATGCCGCCGGAAGGGACGTGATGCCGTGGGCGGCCCCGGGGCGGAGCCGTCGTGCNGGGCCGGTGTGGCCCTTGGCCAGCCCTGTCGCCTCGGCACCCAGGGCTTGCTGGCCCTTTTCCCCTCAGGGTGGTGGGAGCAGCGCGGGGGTCGGGCCCAAGGCCTAACGAGCTGCCGTGTTTGATCCGTAGCTGGTGCGCAAGAAGCACGTCCTGTCCCGTCTCCAGGATGCCCTCGCCTGGCAGGCGCTGACAGTCGTCCAGCTGCTGGCACCAGACGAGAGGGTGTGCATGCATTTGATAGGAACTCTCTTTGGTAAGAGCTGTGCTGAGGCCTGGTGCAGCAGCAGGGAGGAGGCAGTTACCTTTTGTTGAATACATGTGAAGCTTCCCCACACTGGAAGCAAAAAACAAAGAGCAAAAGAATATTGAGGTGCTGTCATGGGTTGTCTGCCTCCATACTTCCACCGTTGTGTTAAGTGTGTAATTGGAGGTTGCCTACCTCCATACTTCCACCGTTGTGTTGTATGTAATTACTCCCTGCAGAAAACTGCATGTCACTGATTTAGAGTAGGTTAATTAATTTTCTCATTCCCCAAGGTGCAGGATTGGCATGTTCATAAAGCTCTTGCAATTTTCCAAAGTATCTTGATGGGTCTGTAAAGTCCTTCTGGAGAACAGGGAGTGCCTGGCATTTTACTCTTCCCTGAATGCGGTCCATTGTGGTCTCATGCCTCTGGAGTGATATGAAGACTCATACAAAAATCAAAGTGTGAGCTTAAAAATGTGTTGCAGGGTTTAATATCAAATATGCAAAACACAAATCTATGTAATGGGGTTTTTTTACACCATCACTTTAGATTTGTGGAAATCTTTGCTGCTGTACAACTAAAACCTGCTGCTTTCTGGTGAGTCAGCCTCAGCAAAATAGTGTTCAGCAGGTTGTCAGAAAGTGTCTTTCCAGTAAGTCTCTGTGATCTTGAACTTCTCTTACTGGTTTCTGTTTGCATAGCAGGGAGATGTCTTTGAAACGTCTAAAATCTTGATGGAGAAGAAATAATGGTCTAAATGAGGCAACAGTAAGGCAGGAAGGGAGAGGTGGAGAGTAGAAATAAGAGTGCCTTCAAAGAGCAAATATACCAGATTCCTTTGATTCCACCATCTCATTTGCACATCACAGATAATTCTTGTTCTTTGGGGAAAAGAAATCTACAAGACCCCGTCCCTGCCTTGACACATAGTTCGAACAGTTGATTGCCCATTAATTGTTTTGTGCACGTTTTGGAAGCAGTTTTGTTAGAAGCAGAACTTCATGCAGTTTTCATTCTTTTAATTGCACCATTTAAAAAAAAAAAAAATATGTGCACACATAATCCTTCAGAGCAGTGGAAAGAGTGGTGATTGTGGCCAATTCAATGCTACACTGTATAGCCCTAACACAAAATACCCTAGAAGACAGGGATGCTGTGCTTGCATTTCAATGCTTGTCTGCTTTAATAAGTCTCTGAGAAGAGAATTCTCTTTATGATTGGGTGGTTTGAGGACAGTTTTAGGTTTTATTGTACTTGGTGTAAATCTTAGAGCAGTTGAAATCCCAGTCTAAGTTTGAGGCTGTAAACAATGGCACGTTCATTTTCAATAGAGCTTGGATGAACCAAGGATCGTTTGGTGCAGGAATGTAAGAGGGACCCCCCAAAAGTTTGAGCAATGCTGGGGAGGAAGTATTTATAGTGAATTCAGGAAAATACATTTGGAGAGAGAGTATTGGAATAAGCACAGGCAGAAGAAAGAGGGTTAAGAGAAGTGGAGTGTGGAATGTTACGTATGAGGTGGTGTATTTCAGATAAGCCTGAATTTCATGCAGCTAATATTGTAACGTTCAATAATGCTGTATACAAATCTTTTCTAGAGTTACTAAGGATTGGGCAGATGAGGCAGGAAATACGTAATTTCTTCACCTGTCATACCATTGCTTTAGTTTATCAAAATTCTGAGACATCATGGAGCCTTCAGAGGGGAGGTAGTTTGATTGGGGGTATTGAAACAAGTGATTTAGTGTGACAGAAGTGGGCATCCGAACCACATGCCTGATGCTATAGGTTGGAAGGGGGCTGGGAGGTAGGGTTTCTTGTCTGCTGGGGTGTAGTAGAGTGAGACAGTGGTTTATTTTAATATATCAAATCTTATGCTCTCATTGTAAAATGAACTTGTGAAGTGATGCCTTCAGGTTCAATTTAGTGTTGGAATAGTTTCTGAATTATTTAAACCTGGTGTTCAGATTTGGTTTCAGGATTTTCAGTACTGTGGAGGGAGAAGGCTGTTCATAGTAACTGATAAGAATGGAGGACACGAAGGACAAAACTCACAGCTGGGCTTTGACTTCCATCATTCTGGGGCATTGTTTCATTTGTGCAATACTGCATACGCACAGTGAGATGTGGTGGTGGCAGCAGTTACATATTCCCTGACATAGGTGGAGCCATTGACTTCAACTGTAAAGCACATAAAAATTTGCAAGACACCCGAGTGTCTCCTGTCCCTGTGTCCTGCTTATGGAGGCATCTTTGCGATACTCCTGGAGAGTATCCACCTTGTCTGACAAAGTCAGACTGGTGTCATGTGAAGCAGGGAAAACAAACCAGTTCTGAAAAAAATTCAACTCTTTTTAACAAGAAGGAATTACAGCACTGGTGATCAGAAGCAGGAATGAGTCCCATGACCTATTGTGGTTTATCTTGTAGGGATGTTGCATTCTGTGGAAGACAGCAGTGCCCTGAACCTATTAGTTGAAGGTGAGAGACAAATGCCATATCTCAGTTACTGGCAGTTTGTGAAGGGGAGAATCTGTCTGGTCTGATACCTATGATGAGATGCTCAGCTTTGACTCAGCTTCAGTGGGGAAGACCATCTATATCCATGCAACAAAAATGTGTGATCTGCTCCAATATTGGGGGGCAGGGGAGTGTGTACATGTTTAAATATTTAACATCTCTCCACAGGTTCTGTGCATGTAATGAATTTTGTATCAGATGGGTAACAGTGCCTCAACTTTGGCATCTTTGGACCTGACCAAATTGTCAAAGCAAATGGAAATCTATGGGATCTACCGCTTTCTCCTCAGAAGTACAGGGTATTTGTGATTTAGTTGTACAGGCTGTAGATTCCTCTTTGTGAGCAGTCCCTCATTTGAAAACTGAAGGAAACATTTGCAGGGCTGACGAAGGAATCTCTGCAGTCCAGTTAACCCTGGGCACCTCTGCTGAGTCTATCAGTATCAGCAGTGCAATGGTGCATTTCGTGTCCAGCCATGAAAAGTAAAATGACAAACTTCTTCCAGAGGGATTTTAGTTTTCAGACATTTGCTTGAAATGGGGTTGAAAAGTGGAGGAGTCTTTCTGTCATGTCACTGGTCTGTTGAGAGATGGATGCTCTCTAACAGAGCAATTTTAAATTAGCGTTGCCTAAGTCTTGAAAGTTTTTTAAGTTTCTTAGAGTTTGGGGAAAGAAAGGGCTATTAAACTGTCTATAAATCACCTGTCTCAGATATGCTTCTGCTCAGATGTAGCTCTGTAGCTGAAGTAGGTCTAGTATTGCCTTGAATATACCAAGAGATGGTGAACCCAGAAGTCTCTGGTATTTCTTTTTTAGAATGCTTTCCTAGGATACGAATCAAAAGAGTAGGTTTTCCAAATGAGTCATGCCATGACAGCTAGCTCCATCCAACACAGCCTTACCAAATCCTGTGTAGAAATGTGTGCAGTGTCTCAGTAAAGGGGCTATTGCCAAAATTTTATCTGCTGAACATTCAGGTGCCAGTTCTAAAAGTACTGGAAGAGGAACTTGGCTTCCTGCAACTGGTCTGCTGGTGTATGGATGGAGGCAGAGGCAGCCTGCCGGCATCAGGCAACTCCCTTGTGATTTTGTTAGGGAAACCCCAGGTGATGTGTTGCCATTGCCTGGCAAACATAATTTCTTGCTGATTCCTCTTACCAGTACAGAGCTGACAGAGTTCTTAAAGTTTCAATGAACCAATAATAACAGCACTTACTTGGGGCTGAGGAGGTGAACAGCACCGCTCTGGTGACTGGTACCTTGCCTTCTGGTGAGGTGTGTGGGATAACTGCAATGAGGAGGAATGGCTGATAGACCTCACTTACCTTAGGGACAGTAGCAGCTGAAGGAGGAGCTCTGTGTGTGAATCTAAGGATCCTCAGCAATTTCAGTTCTGATATCTTCTCTGGAAGGATACATTTTTAAAGGCCAGTTTTCATACAGTAGGAAGCCTGGTCTATTCAATTACCATAATTTTTTATGCTTTTAAGGTAGGGTTTTTTTCCCCTTCCTTTCCTGATTCCTTATGTTACTTGCTGTCCTGAGGCTCAGTTTGTTGCTTGCAGCTCATTTCCATGCACGGTTTGTGGCGCAGCTGAAGCAGGACTGCTGGAATGATGCCTCAGAGATCTTGAGCTGGGCTATCAGAAGTAATAGTGCTGGGAATGTGGGAATGCTACTGTAATCCTGCTCTCTCAGCACATCTGTGCTCATTTCATTTCTAAGCTCTTTGCTCACTGGTCTGCTAAAGCCCCGTGGAAGATGGATTGTGAGTGCTCTTGTGTGTATATTACTGATCCTGTTTTTTCTGCCTAGTTCTGGTGCGGCTTGTTGTGGAGCTGAAGTCAGAACAGTACTTATACAGCATTTTGGGTGAAAGTCAGAAGGAGGTCAGTGAAGATGAGTTCTCTTCCCCTTCCTTCCAGTCTTTCAGAGGCTGAGGAATGAGTGGCCCTGCAAGACTGGGATGTAGCAGTGGGATCACAGAATCATAGAATGGTTTGGGTTGGAAAAGACCTTAAAAACTATCTAGTTCCAACCCTCCTGGCATGGCCAGGGACACCTTCCACTAGACCAGGTTGCTCAAAGCCCCATCCAACCTGACCTTGGATGTCCTAATGCCAGTTTCTCAGCTGTGATGTTGGCAGTGTTAGTGTCTACCATGGGGTTTTTATATTGTTCTCATGATGCCTTCCAGCCATAGGGCTTCATGATACTCTTATGAAGCTGTGTGGTTTCCTCAGATACTTCTCTTCCTGCTTTACTGTTTCAGTTATGTGAAGAGCTTTCCCAGCCTGTGCCATGGGCTCTTACTCTCTTCGTTCTTAAGTTTATGGTGGTCCCACGGGGTACAAAAAGAAAGGGACATAGCAAAAGTGGTGAGAAATTAATCTGGTTCATCTGCTCATGTAAGAGGTGGAGGGGAGAAAAAGGAAAAGGAACAGCAAGCAAGCAATTCCTTGAATTCATTTAAAGACATTTGGAGATTTAGTGTGATATTTGGGGTTTTTCCTGTGGTTTATCCTAAGTCATGAAGAGGACCCATCTTTGGAAAAGATCCTGTTCTGGAAGGTTATGCATCACTGAGAACTTGCTGGTTTGGGTACATTTCTGCCTGTGGACTGTGTCCTCATCAGTGAAACATTTTCCTTCTCTGTCTCCTCTACAGCTGTGCAAAGCAACTACCATGAGAAGCAGCCTGCCCACATTTTCTCTCTTGGGCAAGCTGGCAGATGCCATCCCAGGCTTTGCTGATATACTGGTGGTAAAGCACAGTGAGTAGTATGTCATGTCCCACTGAAGGGTGGTATTTACAGCCCTAGTACACATGCATGCATGCACTCCCCTGTCCCCTGATGAGTTCATGAAGGTCACACAAGAAGCCTGTCCAGAAGTCAGAGTGGCATTCAGGCCTCCTGGGATACAGGTCAGAACCTTCAGGTGGTTATTGTGCTTTTAGCCAGGCAAAAGCAGCCTCTGTGAACTGGGGTTGTGGGTCTGCCTCACAGGCAACATGCATTTAGGGGTTTTTTTCCTTGATCCAGTGCTTGGGGGTCTGGTGAGCAAGCTGAACTGTTTGTGGAGGGAGCTGGGATGATGGATCTTCGTATGGTGGACAGTGAGCTCTGCTAGCTGTTTATTACTGTAGCTCTGCTCAGAGGGACAGATGGTGCTGAGCACATCACCTAACTGTGACGTTCATTAACCTGCATACACCAGTCTGTCCAGTAGGCTTTTGCAAGTTTTTTGGTGCTTTTAAAATGTCAGTGAATGTTTGCTGTTCCTGTTCCTCATACTAGATAATGTAGTGGATCATCTGCTGATGGGCTTGATGTACCCAAATGAAGGTATAAAGGCTGCTGTCTGCTACTTGTATGGCAAGCTGTACTCCTCTCCTGTTGGCACAGAACGGCTCTCAGGACACTTTGAAGAAAGGCTGTGTGGTGTCTTGTTGAATACCCTGGGGTGTGCACAGACAAAGGAGCTGCAGGTTAATTGTTTGGGTAAGGCATTGCTGAGGGAAGCTGCAAGGTGCAAGGGAAGGCTTAGAATGAGGAAGAAATCCTTGGCTGGTTTAGATGCTATAATGTGGATTGTTCTGTAGAGGATCTTTATGCTGCTTTTCCAAAGCTGTCAATCCTTCTGTTACTCCATAGCAATGAAGTGGCCCAGACCTGCTGCTGAGCACCCCGAGGCCCCCATGTTCCCTGATGCCTCACATTTGCCCAGCACTGACTAATCTTCAGTCTATTCAGAACTTGTGCTATGGCCTGATCATCCCTCAAAGTGTCTGAATGCAAATACTGTGCATGGGCAGGTGGATTTTGTAGAGCAGAGGGATGGAGTCTAAAAATACAGTCTTTAGATGTGGGGCATCATGTTAATTAGATATAGAACTAATGTGGAAGTGGCACTTCTTTGCAGTTATCCTTCCAACTGCATACTTCAACTGTTGCTGGGGAGCACAATTTCAGCCTTTCTGACATTGCTTGTTTGTAAACCATCCAGGGAATTAATTTTTCTAGAAGGAGGCAAGCAAGAACTGGATTGCTACTCAGCTTATCTACTCAACTACTAGAAATAGATTATGATTCCTTTGAAAGTAGAATTCTGTAGCTCAGACGATACCCTTGTGAATTTGTGTTGATGTGTACTCATGTTTTTCATCAATACCTGTAGCAGTGATGTATACTGTTATACTGAGGGAATTTTTTGGAGTGTGGGTATCTTTTAGCTGAACACAGCTGTTTCTGTGAGAGCCTATGAAAATAGAAGGGGAAAATAAATGCCTGTTCTCTGGCAAGTGTTCTAGGGAAAGTATCTTGTCATTGGGGTCACTGACTCCTTGGAGAAGAATGCAGGTCAAGAGCTCTCCCAAGACACAGTTGAAGGTGTGTTTACTAACAGAAGATAACACAAGTAGAGGACTCCTGAGATGCATCCGTGTACAAGAAGGAACAGAGAACAGATCAGATCAGCAAAAAGTATCAGCAACAAGGGGTTGCAAGACATGGAGGTCATGGCAGTATCTGGGGACACAGTGAGAAGCTCCCTAAACTGGAGATGAGGCCCCCCAAGAGAGGGGAGGAAGTTGGCAACAAGTCCTAGTCTGTAAATACTAATGTGTAAATATAATCCTCACTGTGCTGCTCAGTATGGTGCTTATTCTTGCTCCCCCTTTTGCAGGTTTGCTAAAGGAGCTGCTGAAATCTGACCATTTTGTATCTATTCTTATGAATAATTCAAAGACAGAGGAGGAGACTGAGAACCCTGACTTTTTAGAAGGGGAAAATCCACTGCCACTTGTTCTCAAAAAGGTGATTGCTGAAGTAGTAGTGAATTGTTGGTACATGTAAATAATTTGTTGGCCTGTAACGAATCTTTATCTAAGGCACTGTATATATAAAAAAGCAGAATGTTCTGTTACCAACACCAATAATAGAGACTGCACTGAGAAATGGGGATCCCCTTCTTATTCATTCCTGTATCCTGGAATGGGGAAAATTTTACTCCAGGCTTAAGCTGATTTTACTCACTTACACTTGAGGTCTGATACAGCACATGCAGCACCAGCATGACTAAGCCTGGAGGCAGAACTATTCTTACTCATGATCTACTCTGTTGTGGTTCTCACGTGCTTTTTTGAGTCTCTTGGTTCAGTGTTTTATCTTACCTTAGTAAGTGTAATCTGTGAAATAAATGCCGAAAGAGACATCTTAATTTATGTTTTAAATTTTAAAAAGTAGAACAAACTGTTTCCTACTCATAGCTGCATAGCTGACTTCCTTTCTCCTTTTGACCTTTGCTTCCCAAAAGCTCTTGTTGACCAGAGATGAGATGTTACAGGCAGCGAGTTCTCACTGTATGGCTGCAGTGCTGGTTCACTCTCCTAGCAGATATGCTCCTGCTTTTATCCATGCAGATGTCCCAGGTGAATAAATGCAGTAACATCTTACTGTTCATTCCCCAGTATCAAAGCTGCCCCTGGCTGTTTGGTTGAGGAATCAGGCTGGCTCTATGAAATCCACTGGTGGCATAATATACTGGCAATTTTATACCAGGTGATTTTAGGAGTAGAAGGGGAGCTCTTGACCTTTTCAACTGAAAGTTTAGAAGCAGGTATCATCAGGCAGAATGGAGTTTCCACAGAGAGAATTTGGCCAAGTCCTTGAGGTCAAGGTCCTTCTTGCAGGACCTTAGATACAAGCCTAAGTAAACTGGGGTTCCATCTTATTCCACTAAATATTGTAAGTTTGCTCAGATTTTGGTCTAGGATTTAGCTTTAGAATGGAGCTATGGGAGATGGTTTATTATTTCTCTGTAATCCCAAAAGACAGAAATACTTTCATGATACAAATTCTTTGGGAGATGTAAAAGTCTTGAGGAAAAAAAAGGTCACTGCCTCTGTGGTAAAGCTTGCTTTGTGGCTTTTCATTTATGCCAAGGGCTAGATCCACTATTCAGCTCCTTCCTACTGAGTTTGTGCTGGGAAGATGCCTGCCTCTGGGTCTCTGCTCTCCAGACACCTTTTTGAAGACTAGCATACCCCTGAGCATCTACTTTATTCTCCATTCCTGCCATTTCATAGTACAGCCGTTCTGCCTGTGGCTGTTGCTATGTTTCCTCATTTCCTCCTCCTTCCTCTGCTCACAGAGGAAGGCTGTGAGCAGCCTGCCTCTTACCAAGGTGACCTTATTTATGTATGTGTTTGCAGAGTTCCTCTTTGAGTGTCTCTTGTGCAAAAATGAAATCCTCATCTGGTCAGTGTACTGCTGCCTGCTTCTCCTGACTGAAGAGCGCCTTTTCTTCTCCAAGTGTCACACCGTCTATGGTGAGTCATCAGCCTTTCTGACAGAGTGACTGCAGTAATTCTCCTGCCTCTAGCTGAATTCCAGCGCTTTACACACAATCACAATTTCCAGTCAAGATGGATAAAGGACTGAAAATAAATACCTATCAGACATGTTTGTGATGTCCAACGTAGCTTGAATTTATACTGTCATTGTCCTAATGAGTTTCTGGTGAGCATTAATTCATGATAATAACCAGTTCTCATGATTGACACTCTCTGAGTTAATATTATTTCTGTGGATATGCCAAGAGTAGATTTAGGAAGAATGGTTAAATTACTTCTGTTCTTTGGGACTTACCTCCAGCAGTGAAGGTTGAGGCATGTTATGAAGGAGCTGAATGAACACTCAAAGTTTTGGACAGTTATTTCTGTCAGTAGGTCAGAAGAATAATGGTTCAAATACTTCTTCCTTTTAAAAATTAATTTTGCTTCCATTCTGGAATCTGGAACATTAAGTCTCTCTGTGATTTCTCTTGAACGTGTACAGGCATTGAATCTCTGGTGAGGAGTCTCCAAGGTGTCCTGCTGCTGAACAATGTGGAGTTGCACAAACAAGGGCTCCTGCTCTTCACTGAAATACTGAAACGGTAAGGGAGCACCCTGTCAGGTTTGCACAGGCAGAGTTTGGTACTCCAAAATGGAGACTGTGGGGCTTTTGCTTTTTAAAATTTTCTTCCAAGATCAGATATCTACACAGAAGAGTTTTTGTATTTAAAAGATGGTGCTGAACAATCTCATCTCCTTTATTCTTGTAAAGAAGGGCCTCATGGATGTTTCTGAACCTCTCAGCTTGTCCTGTCTGTGCTTGGATCCACCACTATATCTTCTTCTTCCTGCTTCCTTGCCAGTCAGGGAGGTGAAATCTCTTTTCAGCTGTAGGCAGAGCAGGAGAGAAGGCCAGGAGGGTCCTGGCGTATGTGAGCAGGCCAGCTCCTACTAAGTGTGCCTCTGTGACAAAGCAAAGCATGCAAATTCCATGGCCTCTGGTCTTCTACCATCATCTGAACTAAATTCAAACTGCAAAAACAAATTCTAGGCTGAAATATTAATGTCTTCTGTCACTTTTTCCCTCTTGTTTTCTGCTAAGAAATAATATACACTGGCTTGTTTTTCTTCTGTGTTTCCTGTTCTTGCCTCTATGATCTTGTTCCTATCCTGTCATGCTAGTGACAGAGCCTCGTTTTTGCTACTTAGATCCCCCAAGAGAGCCCTTGAGCAGAATTTTGGAAATGTCATAGTCAATTTTGTAGCAAGTGGCAGGGTGAAAAGGAGAAGAAAAAGCAACAGTGCTAGAACAGTGTGGTGATGCCAGTGTGGGATCTGACAAGATGAGAAACCAGGATGTGGGGAACACTAATTACAGCATTTATGCTTGTAAAACAAAGAGAACACTCTGTGCAGTTACTCTGATTTTCTCGCACACCCATTCTGTTTCTCTGAGCTTTGCCTTAGAAATCACGTTTTATTGAAAATTATCTCATAGTGGGGAAAGGGATCTTGTGCTGGAACCTCTCATCTTGGTTTTAGCTTGCAGCTGGATTCTCTTGTGTAAGTGAGCCACACATTCTGGTGAGGTCCACGCAGGAAAGTGGCAGGTGCAGTTTGGGGCCCAAAGATGAGAGGTTGCAGGAAGCTGCAAGAGTGCTGCCCTTCACACTTTCCCCCCAGGCCCCGAAGATATCATAGTGCACCATACTGAAAGTGGGTTTGTGCATCTTGAATGAGTCAGCAATACTCCTCCATCCCTTCTTCCCTGCATGAGCCAGTGAAGACTTTTTTCTTCCTCATGTGTTTTACTTCAGAAGGTCAGTGATTAAAGAAAGGAAATACAGAGGATTAATAGAATTATCCAGTGTAAGTAGAAGCAACTTGGGTGTTCGGTGGCTTGGCTCCTGATGCCTGAGTTCCACAAGTCTTTTTCCTTTCCATGCCCACCTCACAGCTTTTTCTCACAGCAGAATGTGAGGTGGCTGCGAAGCTGGGTTCCATCCCACTGAGTGACTGCAAAGGGTGGTTCCTCCTCTGCTCCCTTTTTGCCATATAATTGGGCTACTAGTGTAATTTCTACTGAAGTTCACTTTGCTTTCCCATTTGTGCAGGAGAGCATGTGCTCCTGGCTTGCTTTAGTCAGGCACGACTGTGAAAATTGAATAACAGGGAATACTTTTGGCTTGCAAATCTGGCTCCTCTCATGCTGTGCTGCTTTTCTTGCTTCACTTTGGAGGCACTCTCTGGCAGGCTGTTATTGCCTCTTGTCTGCATGTAGTTGCCTATCTTCCCCCTGCCCTCCCAACTGTACCTGACTTGCCAGGAGCCAAATGAGCACAGTCTGCCATTTACACATCTCTGTCCAATAATGGAATTAATGGCCTGTTGTCCCTCCGTGCTCTCATGCTGAATGCTCAAAGGTGTTGGGCCACATATGATCAAAATGCTCACTATGGAGAAGGATTGTCAAAACAGTTGGATTGTGTTTATTTTCCTGTTTACTTTTCAAGTTTATGAAGGTTCCTGTCCTGGCAGCATCTGGCATTAGGAGTGTGGTGAGAAAAGCTACTCTCATGGCATTATCCTTATTCTAGGATGGTGATGTTGGCTTGTATATTTGAAAATATAAGTTGCTAGATGAACTCACAAATGCCAGAGCAGATTGCTTGAAGATAAAGTCCTAGGCACACAGATCACTACGTTTTGCAAAAGTTGTTTTTCTTGTGCTTTTCATGTCAGTGTTCTGGAGTAGTCACACAGTTATCCAGGCTGTAGGTGTTTTATCATGGTAGTGCTTCAGACTGGCTGAAATTTCCTCTTTATAGCAAACGTTCTACCTGCTCAAGTCTGAGAGTACCTCCTTGATAGCAACTGGCTCTCAATACTGAAAAACGTCGCTGCAGTCTCATGGCTCAGCTGTCCATTTGCTGAAATGAGGGAAGGGCACTACAGTTACCTAACTCTGACAACATTCTCCTTGCTTACTTTGTTTCCTCTTCACAGGCAACCAGTGGAAATCAAATTGTTTACAAACCGAGGTGTATGTATGGAAGCCATTGATGTTTTGATGGAGACAGTGAACTGCCCAGTGCTGGAGGTGGCAGTGGAGGCTGTGAAAGCTGTGGCAGCTTTCCTGAGGTAGGCAGGAATGTATTTGCAGACTTTTCTTCAGATAGATCTGTTGATATCGTCTTGGGCTTTGCAGTTCCCCTGTGGCTGTGTGGGTGAATGTGCTCTGCAGTGGGACTTGTGGCTGAGGCAGGCGTGGGTACAGCAGAGCCAGCTTCCCACCCACCTCAGGAAAGCTGCCAGAGCAATGAAGCTGTGGCAGGCAGCAAGTCATTGCAGCAAGGACCTAGTGTTCCAGGCAGGCTTGTACAGCAGCTGCTCTGGCTTTGTCACTCTGTGCCCCATCCAGATTGATAAGAATAATAAACATAAGACCCTGGACAGTCATGGGCTTCCTGACTGTAGTGGGAGCAGACAGAGCACTGAGGGTGTGTTTGGGCTCATGTGTGGGTGCAGGCACTATTCAGATATTCTGACCTTACCATGCTCTGCTGGAGAGAAGTGGCAATGGTCTGTTTCCATCAGAAGAACGGTTACTTCTGATGGTGTTGCCTTCCTAATGGAATGTCCCCAGCAGGGACTGATGCATCTTGTCTTTCTCCTCACTTATGAAGGAAGGACCATCTGAGCTCCCCTCCAGTCCCATATGAAGAGCTGCAGAAGCTTCTGGAGGCCATGCTGAAGCGATGTGCCGACCTTTCCCCATCACAGAATAGTAAGAGGCATGCAGTAAGTCAAAAGTTACTGCTCGTTGGTAGGACTGAGCAGGACAGGGATGATCTTCCTAGGACACTATGTGGATGTTTTGTATATATTCCGTCCCCTCACTTAAATCCCCCATGGCTGTTTGGTTCTCTGCTATTTATTTTGATCCTCTTGCCTCAAGATGGTACCAGACTTTGAAGCAGATGAAGAAGGATGCTGGTGAATGTTAGCTTTCTAAATCAGTGGAGTTCTGTGGGACACCACTTGAGCATGCTAGTCTCTTTATGTGTCCAGTACTCCAAAGTAATTTGAACTTCCCCTTCTTCCTGCCCTCACCTTGTAGGCTGCATTGGTCAATCTGTTTTTTCAGCAATGAACATTTCTTGTTCTGTGGTCAGATTAAGATCAGATTAAGAGTGTCATCAGATGTGCACTGTGATCCCTCAGCAAGGGAGTTGTTAGCCACTATTTGAACTCTGAAATCCTTTCCTGTTCCTGCCATCTGTGGTTAGTGTGATGTGCTGCTGGGACCTCTGCACCTCTGAAAGGAGCCCCAGATGCAGATGGCTAATGAAAAGACAAGGACTGAGCCTTATTGCTGTAGGCTTAGAGCCATGTTGGTTTAGATTGCATGTGAGTAGTGACAACACCTCAAGGCTCAAAGGAATAGCAGAACTCCAAATTCTTGATGAACGATTTTTAGACCCAAGTTCTGTGGTACCAGATATTGGCCTTCTCTGCCTGAAGAAGGCAGAAGTGCTTTCTGTCCCATAGGCAGATGTTGGCCAGTCAGTTTGCACATACACAGAGCTAAGTGTCCCTTTCAGAATTAGGGGCTTCACAGGAAGGAAATTAGACAGGTAGTGAGGATATCCAGGCTGTGTTTAAAGGGACAAAAGGGGAAATGATGATACCTCTGCCAAGGTATCCCAGCATGAAATGGAGAAGTAGTTCTGAACTGCCAGGCACCAGTGTGTAGCTCTGGCCTCCTCTGGTATTATGGAGAAGACCACCACAACAAGTTAAAGCTTAAGGCAGATTTTGAGTTCCAAGTTGTTCCCAGTTTGGGCAAATGATTAACTCTGACGCTTCAGTTGGCTTCATGCTTAACTCAATGGGATGCTGTGTGGGAGCAACAATTAGTACATGGATAGCTGCTTAAAACTCTGAGCCAAAGCAGAAGAACTTCTAAGATTGCATTGCTACACAAGGAGAGGAACGATTCTATGTTGTCTGAGGAGTATTTGGAAGAAGAAAATTTTAAAAAATACTAAGTTTTCTCAGAAGGATTTAAAGCTCCATTAGCTGAAACGCTTAAAACTCAGATTAGATCAAATCATGGTAATACAGACTCTAAAGATAGGGCAGTACAGAATTAGTAGCTCTGTAACTGCGTCCTCCCTAAGAAGAGCACACAAGCTGTTTGACTCTGCCCTCTCTGGGGAAAGCACAGTTGTAAAAATATTGTTGTGTGAAGGAGTGAAGTGAAATCTGTTGTTCCTCCTGCTGCTAGTGTCAGAGGAGAAAGCTATTTTTTTTCTGAAAGTGGACATAAGATTTTAAAGACATCTTTCCTTTAACAGGGCGATCTATTCTCAGTGTCTCAGAGTCACCCGGCAAACAGAAATCTTGGTCGAGTTCCTCAGAGACAGGGTCAGTTCTTGCTCAATACCCTGGAAAGTTTCAGAAATGCTTGCAGGTGAGGACAAGTCAGGAAGGTGTGTGGGTGGGTGGTGTGTGTCCATGTCAGTCCATTCTTCTGTCCTTGCAACTGTGTTCTTCCACCGAGCCCCACCACAGAAATATCACAGGTGAGAGTTCAGTGCATGGCACTGGTCACTGAAACAGCAGAGTGAGGGGTATGTATTAATAGTGAAAATTTTGTGACACCTGGATATGTCTTCGATGAAATTTGCCTGGGACCTATCAGTTTATTTAATGTCTTTGGGCTTTGAGAGGCTGCTTGAAAATTCACCAAAACTGCTAATAGTGTAAGAACTATTGGAAGGTATGTGTGAAACCAGATTCCTGTGCTATATGGTTTCACTGCCAGAGGGGATTAAGCATTTAACAAATGTGTATCTGCTCCAGATGCTGGCCTTGGATTTGCTCGTGCCTGTGACCTGTTACTGAAAATGGGTTTATAGGCACCAACTTTACCTCTTTTTCTGGATCAGAGTGCCATTTGGCATCCTTAGCTGCACAGCAGACAGTGGTAGATGAGTTTTTGTATGAATCAGGATGAATGAGGATCAGTTTTTAGGGTGGTCTGGCCAAATTAGTTTTTGCCTTGTGTCACTTGAGTTGACTGAGATAATCCAGTCAGAAGCAGACATGCCTTTCTGCACTGACCCAGAGTGTTGTGGTGGTCTGTGTGTGGTTAGAGGGCTCTCAGGTTCTGTCATGGATTTTATATCAGCTAAATGGTCCCTTGGCTGATTTTCAGAAGGTTTGCTGTGTTATGCATCAGGCACTCTGGTATGGCTGAAAACCAGTCTTGCCACACCAGAGCTTCCCACAGCAGATGCTTTCTTCACAGAAACTAAGTCTTCCTTTCCCAATGTGTACTGTTGTGCAACCCTGATGACTTTTAATAGCTTCACTCAAGAGGTGACTGAGTGTGATTGCCAGATTCCTCTATTTCCAACCCATCAAGTGTTTTATGGTCCCTTATGGTGAAATCGTGATTAAAATGCCGTATCTGCTGGCTTCCTTTACAGAGTGAGATTTCCTCTTTCCTCTGTTATCCACTGTGTGTTTGTAGGTTAGCAGTGGAGTTCCAGGGTGACTTCATGGCCCAGGAGAATGCTTTCACTGCCCCCAACTCTGAGGGCAAAGACACACTAAGCAACTTCTCTGAGTTCCTGTTGAGGATTTGTGACAGTCTCTGCATCCCCATGGTCATGGTAGGATTTATTTTGGTCTCTTCCATGGGTACCTGGAAAGGTGCTTTCAAGCACCAAGAGTGAGTTGTACAAATGTTTATTTTTTTGGAAGAGGGCGCATCAAGTAAACCAGGAACAACTGTGGCATTTGCCACTTTTCCACAGCCAAATGCTGAATTATATAATTCATGCAGAAGGTAGTGTATGCTTTCAGAGGGTGCAGAAATTCATAAAGTTTCCATGTAGATGACAGTTTCTTTTTTCAGACTGTGCAATCCCATAGCCTGCCTACCATGCTGTGGGATCCATTGCAGCTCTGGATGTGTCAGAAAATGAAGGGTGCCTGAGCTGTTGTTTCCCCTTCCGCCACTTTTCCAAAACTTGCCTGTGTCCCATAAAGCAGCCATTGTTTGCACCTGCAATTTCATTTCTATGCTTATTCCCAGAAGGTACTGATGAGGCTGCCCAGTCTGTACAGCAAGGCCTGTATTGAGCATTGTGCCTCAGTAAGGCCTGTGACATGATTTAAGAAGTAGGTGTGGAGACTCATGAGTACTTTAGTGCTCCACACAGGCCTGTGTCTAAGACCCTTTAAGCAGAATTCTCAAAACACTGGAACTTTTGTTGTGGTTCCTAATGTTTGGTAAAGTTTGCTTGTGCTTTGTGACAGGTACAGGTGTATGGATTCTTGCAGTTGTTAGGAGCTTGGAGATGTTTTGGTTGGTGTTAACTGATCTCTTGGTGGGTAGCTGCAGTGGCACTGCTGTTCTCCTCCCTGACAGGAGGGTGCAGTGCATGTCCACTTTGGCAAAGCTGGAGTCAGTGTGCTGTTTCTTGCTCATTGAACTTGGGTAAAAATTAATGGACTGTGAGAAAATTGTCCTGTGACCTTCAACAAGAGTGAGTTGAATCGTTCTGGTCTAAACAGTTCAGGGCTGGACTCTGTAGAGAGCTCAAATGGCTGTGCTTGCCACTGCTCCGTGAAATGGTGAAGCACAGATGTAAAGTGCAGCAGAATTCAGCTGCACTTAAAGAACTGTCCTGTGTTGTAAAGGAGAATTAGCCATCTGGCCTTAAGAGCAGTAACTTCCAGGGCAATGTGGGCAGTAATGTCAGTCACTGTGCATTAAGGCCTAACTGGTTGCCTGCTGGGATCCAGAAGTTTCTTGTCTGGTGAGATGTCTAGCAGAGTTACCAGCACAGCTCATAGCGCTGGCAGGGGGGAGTATTAGTTGTGTTCAAAGTGCTCTGTGAGCCTGCTCTACTGCCAGGCATTTTGGTAAAAGAACTGCTACTCTATTTGTTTGGATTTAGAAACCTGACTTTCTGGGCAGGCAGGAAGAAAGCTGCTGCCTTCAGTGTGAGTAGCATCTTGTGCACCTGATCTATTTGTCTTTCCACAGAGCTATCAGGAAAGGGCTGTCAGCCCATCAGTGACGGAGGTTTTCATCTCAACACTCAATACCCTCTTTACAGTGGTGCCAAGCATGCGGAATAAGTTCTCCAAGAAGCTGGGTATGAGGGTATTGTGGGATCATGTTCTCTGTGCTCTTAACTGGAGGAACTTGCTGCTACTGCATGGTACTGAGGCAAGGAGCCTAACATTGAGACTTTACATGGAGGATCCTATTACGTGTTTATATGAGTAAGAATAGAGTACATAGTTGTGTTCAGCAGGATGGAAAAGTTATTTGGTCTAGCAATGATGATAGGACAGGCTTTATTTTGGATAAGAATGTTGTGTCAGCTTTATCCTTCCCTCTGGAATAATTCAGAATTGAATTGGCTGTTCCTGTAGACAGGGATTATGCTGGAATTGTTGGTGGGATTTAACTATGTAGAAATCCTAGTTTAGTCTACGTATGCCTTATTCTTCACACATCAGAGAGGTGATGTAGGCAATTCCTCTGTTCTAAACATGTGAAACTGGCAAATCTTCACTTCTTCTCCTGAGAAAACAAATGAATCTCAGATACTCCCCTCACACCCAAACTTGGAGTAGTTTACTTTCTGAGAGGACGCCTAATATATATGTTCTTAATGGGATGGCCTGCCCCTTCACCAGTCTTGTATGGAGATGTGTCGGGGTGGGTGGTTATGGGACCTGCCTACTCTTTTTCTTATCGTATGTGTTCTGTGCTCCTTTGACATTTCTGTCTTTCTTTCTGCCTAGCATCCTCATCCTTCATCCGACTGACACTGGAGCTGAAGGCCAGATTTTGCTCTGTACAAAGGTACTGTGACATGTGCGTTGTAAGTGAGCCAAAAATTTCCAGATAGGAAAGTAGATCATGCCTTATCTAATACACCTGATTAGGCAAGACGAGCAGCTGAAAGACTCAAGAATGGTTGTTCTTACTGAAAAATGAAAATGGTTTCTGACAATGGAAGAGCTTGGTGTTGGAAAAGGGAGAAGCTGTTTGGTAGGGAGCAGATGGATTTACACAGCATTGTGAGAATTCTGTGCTCTGTTGTGAGATCGGTGGGTGTTCTGAAGAGAAGTGCCAGTAGCATAAGTTCCATCTGAGCTCTGGGTTCCTAGGCATATACTACCACTGTTGTTGTTCCTCATGGTGTGACAATGTATTAGAAATGGGGGGCAGGAGGATGACTTCAGTAGCAGGCATTGCAAAGGATCTCCTGTAGTAGAGGCTATGATTTCTAAGTTGAGGAGTATTTGGGGAGACTCTCTTTGAGTCTGCAGAGATGTTTTACCTCCTCTTTCCTGTGGCTGTACCTCATTAAAAAAGTAAACAAAACACACAGCACCCCTAGTCCAGTTTACTAGTGTGGAACTTCCGAATGGGGGGCATTTGTGCCTGTGAATGATGTGTGGTGGGAGTTATCTAGATCTCTGAATAGAGCACTGTGCTGTGCCAAGGATGCTGTGTTACAGATGTCTGGTTATGTCCTGTTCTGCAAGGAAATGGTTAGAGAGAGAGAAATACCTGGAAATAGCTATTCTTACCCTTTTAGTTAATATTTTGGCATTCTTCAGTATTCATCCCTGGCAATGTCATTGCTAAAAAATCTAAGTGTTGTTCGCCTGTGGAATCATGTATTGTGAGCTACCCTTAAACACCTCCCATTCTCTGCAGTGTTAGAGGTCCTGTCCCTATAGGACTCTCTGTGTAGACAGGGTGTGATGGTTGTGAGAGTTCCCCACCGTACTCACATTGGCCCAAGGGATGAATATGTTCACTGTTGTCACTGCACACACCCACCACATCTGTGAGCTGACAGTCCATTAGGAACTCATCATTTTCCTGGAAGCTTAGGTTGGCTCCTAGAGTCTTCTTGTGATGGGGCAGGTGCTTGTGATGGGGCAGGTGCGTGATCATTCGCTAAAATGACGTTCTGGCAGACAGTGTGTGATATCAGAAGTAGGAAGAGGATATTTCTAACCTTCTTTACTGTCTCTTTCTGCTCTTCTTCACAGTAATCCTGTCCTGAATCACACCTGTTCCAGCTTCCTCTGCAGCTTGTGCCTGAACCTTTACTCAGCCACAGAGAAGAGGAGAACTTCTCAGGAGGGCAAGTTTGGGGAAAGACAGAGATTGCTTCATTTAGTTTGAGGCCCTGCCACCCTCTGTTTAGGCAACAGGTGAAAAAAAATTAGAAAAGGACAAACGAGAAGGGAAAGGAGGACACACATGGCTTGATTGAGAGATTTTTTCCCCCCAGATTGTTTTTGAGCTGGTCCAGGGAGGACCAGCACGGAAAACACTCATAAAATGCCTTTTGGAGAGTTTGGAACACTACCTGAAAGAATGCGTTTCATCTGCCTATGGTTTTGTTTACATGGGTGCATTTATTAGCACAGCTGTACATGCTTAATTGAAACAAAATTGCTTGCTACATAGTCACTCATATCTGCAGATCAAGGTAATTTTTTCCCTCAGCATACTCTATAAAGCTTTCCTGTCTATACTGTAACTTTCCATAATAGATAAGTCCCAAACAAATGAGATGAAAATTTCTACATCAGAAAAGCCACTTTTCCCATTAGGAGTAGTTGGTCACCATACAAGCAGTATCAGCAAAGGGCTCAGAATCTCAAACAGAAGTGTCTTTTCATCCTTAAAGCCAGCTCTGTTAAAACAGGTCTCACACCACTATTGATGCCAAATCATAGAGCTGTGCTTGATGTGTGCACACTGTGGAGTTGTTCGTAGACATTGCTCATCATTTCCTGCCTGCTTATATTTTTATTTCTAGAGCAAGAGATGTCTGACCTCCTGCAGAAGGGTCTGCCTCAGTTAAAATACACCATTGCTGAAAGCCTTCTCCTACTGTCTGAAACCCCTGAGCCTTTCTTTTTGGATCAGTCTCTTTCCAGCCACCAGCACTGTTTCATACTACTCCTATACTTTGCCTACACCTTTGGGGACAGGTGAGCCAAGAATATACAAAGCAAGTGGGTTTGTGGCCATTACATATCATGTATTGATGGGTAAAGCATATCTATTGTTACTGTTTCCACTCCAATCTCCTTCAATTCAGGTTTGTTCCAGATGCAGAATTATTTGTGGCTGTAAGAAATTTTCTGCTATCAGCACAGGACCATGGAGACTGTCCCCCTCCACACATACTGAGAGCTGCACTTTACCTCCTTGCTGTCTGTCAGGACAAAGGCAAAGCCCTGGACATGGTAAAAGAAGATTTCATTCCTATCTCTTGGAACCTTTTTGTTAAAACTAAGGTTTCTCCCCACTCACATCAACCTTCTTGTAGAAAGTATTTTGGCATAGGTGGTGAGCAGTGAATGAGTGAAGACTGTGCAGTGCATCTACACTCTGAAAAGTTAACTATGAAAATCCACAGGGGAATATAGATTTGACAGAGTAAACTTGTGTATGTGTGGGAAGTGTAATTGTGTTGGATAGGCTGTGAATTCACATACAGAATATAATAAATTTCGTAGCTTTGGTCTCCCAAACACATTTCCAGCCTCTGCAGCAGTCTCTCTAGTGTTCCCATATGACTCTCTTGGCTGCTGCACAGCTTTGAGCTCTGTGTAAAGCCTACAAGTTTCTTAGCCTGTGTGATGCAAATGGGCTTCACAAAATGATGTTTAACTGATGTGTTTGATTGTCTGGCTGAAAAGGCAGTGTGACTGTTTCTCACAGTAAAGTCTCATCACTTCAGGTGTTTTATATTCAGTATTAGTGATTATTTTGTTCTCTGTCCCACTTCTCCTTTCCCTCTTACCAGAGGTCTTTGTCTACCATAAGAAGGATCCTGGATAATCTTCCAGATCTGAGCTTGGTCTATGTCCGTTGTCCTTCCCTGCTGAAATTCTTCCTGCGCTACCCTGAACTTATGGGGAGATTTGGACACCAAGTCCTCCAACTCTGGTTTTCCTGGGAAGACTGCAAGCAGACTGAGGCTGAAGAAGCTGATCTTGGCACATCCAATCAGCTGAACAGTGCTGACCCATTGCTTCCCATACTGAAGAGCAATTCCAGCATTTTGCTTATTTTACTGGTATGTGGCTTTCACAAGGACGAGCTGCTGTCCTGGCCCTGATTTTGGGGGGTTTTTAGTTCTTGAAGCTGTTGGTGATGTTGTGAAGCCAAGGATTTTGATGGAAGGAGCCATGTGTGTATACACAGATTTCCACCTGCTAGGGAAGCCTTAAGTGGAAAATGGGAGTGTGTATGTATGTTATATGTGTGTGTGTCTTTCTCTGTCACCCATCTGCTGTGTCAGGAAGGGATCCTCTGAGAGTTGGCTGGAGAGGGATCTGAGGGGTCCTGCTGGTGTATGCCATGAACCCCATTCCATCCTCTATGCAGATGCACAGTTGGGTACTTCAGATTCTTCCATGCCAGCCCTTGAAGAAGCTGTTTTGCAAATTTGGGAGCAATGCTTTACTACTGATAGATGAGAAGGGTATGATGAACAAGAACTTTGAAAAAGCAACATGCAGAGAAGGTCTTGAGGGCACAGCTTTCTGTTTGTTTGAGGTTTTCATTTTGTCTGGTTTTAACTGAAGACTCTTGTCAGAGAATTTTGAAGTACTCTTGAGTTTTCAGGACTGCAAATAACATGTTTTATTGCTCTTAAAAGATAAAATAAAGTCTTGTTACAAGGAAAATTAATCAGTGCAGGAGAGAAAGGGGCCTTCAAGTAGCAGGCTAGTGTGTTTGCCTTTAGCTGGTGTAATGAGCTCTGTTAACTCATGTAATCATGACACAATCCATGTCCTGATGGCTGCTTAGAGGTCTTTTCTCACTTCCACTGCTCTCACCTTCCTGTCACCCCTCCCCATCAGTGGCCTCTTGTCCCATGACTGTTGAGCCAGTCACACAGTAAATATCTGCTAACTTTTCCACGGCAGAACATGAGATTTGCCTGTAAGAGCAAAAGCTAAGAGCTGTGATATTTCTTCTCCAGTCTGTTAGAAAAATTAAAACTAACTGTCATTGAGAAGGCAAAACCCATGTCAGCAGATGGTAAAGAAGTAAGAGGTAGCAAGGTTTGACTCTGAGTGGGCATCCATTGGGCATTACAGAATGTGTTTGTTCTGATCTAAGAGGCTATGGAGTAAATTTTGTTATTCCAAGGTTACTGAAAGGGCTGACAGGAGGGCTGTCATGTAGGGCGGTTCTTTCACAGTTGGAATGGCATTGCAGAGTAGGTAACAACATCCAGGCATTTGATACCATTGCAGAGCATTAGTAAAAGTGATCAATGAGTTTACATATCAGGACAAATTAAGGAGGTGAAGTGTCCCATGAGGCTTGTTCACACTGTTACCTTTGGCTGTAGTTCTGGTACCTGTCACACCATAAACTGAAGTAGGTCTGTAAATAAGCAGAACATAAACAGTGTCTCCTTTCCCTGAATGGTGCAACATTCCTGCTTTCCCTTTTCTGTCTTGCCATATGTTCTTGCAGAAATAAATTCATTTAGCTCTGTTCCAGTCTTTAAAGTGAATTGTAATGAATCACAGGCTTTGACAGTTCACCTTTCCATTGTGGAAGAGCATAATCAATCTGAATTTAGATGGACTAATAAAACAGTGCAATATGCGGGGATAAATATACTCAGATGTAAAGAAAACTTATGAGGTGAATAACTTAAGCCTCAGAATGCACTAGTGGAGTGGCAAGGCCTCTGCATGGTACAGTGGAACAAAAATCAATGTCCTTCCAAGGATGACTTATTTGCTTATCTGCTTTAAATAATTGTCTGGATTAGATATAACAGATAGTGACTTCATCTGAGACCTTGACCTTCTGAGTAGGAAGAAACCTATTAACACAGTGATGCATTTGCCAGGACCAGGAAGGCTGTGACCGTTGGTTCATGTCATTTTGTGCTTTTTTCATCTGGGGGTGAATGTGGTCATGATGATACACTGTCCCACTTTTCTTCTCCATGTTCCAGTTCTGAGGTGGTCTCTCAGAGAACAGAGACATTAGATTACATTCCTGAATGTCATATGGAGCAGATCTATGTCAGCAGAGATGATTGTGCAGACATCTCCCTGCCCTTTATTCGTGAAGGTCTCGGGTGGACAGGAATTTGGCTTAGAACTAGAGAGCTTTTCCTGGCACAGACAGCCTGTTCTTACCTTACTTGCTTTCCTTGGGTACGGGGGTCCCACAACCATTTCCTCTGCATCATTGAAGTCTGGATGCATTACTGCTAGGGGAGTGCAGCTGGGAGAGGCAGCAAGCTGTCCAGGCAGGCTGTAGGCTCAGTTGCTGAGAACAGTTTCCTGTTTACCTCTTCAACTCTACCATTTGCAATGCAGTGGCTGGCACTACTGCAGGAAGAGAGGAAAGGTAGTGCTGACCTAATACGTGTTGAGATGGTCATATTATCTCAGTGCTACCAGGCATTTTCTGTCTGATAATTCTGTCTGATACCACTGCCTCTGTACATGCTGTGCAAGTGAATTTAATGTTACACACCTCAACATGAAGACTACGCCCAAATTAAGGCTACTGGCTGTGGGATTCAGCTCAGAGATTCCACACAGAGCCCTGTAGTCAAGAGGCAGGCTTGTGAGCTGTGTACATGACTCCTCCCTTTCCTGTGATTGATTGCTTGCCCTGCTTACATGTTTCCTGCAGTTTAGTTATGTTACTACTGCACATACAAGGGTGCCAGCCTTTTGAAATTAGGAACTATGGGACTGACCCATAAGCTTGATTTTAGGCAAGCATCTTTAATATGCAAGCTGATTTTTCAAAACAACTAGGAGAACAGAGGTGCCAGAGATTCTGTTCTCTTGTTTAGGTCTCACTTGTCTAAAACTGTGACCTTAAATGTATGTTACCCTTACACTTACAGAGCCAAATCATTCTTTAAATGGGATATTACTCAGAGGTGCCTAACAGACATGAGTCCTCCTGCTTTATTCAGCTCTCTGTTTAATCACAACATGCTTAATCTGAATGGTGCTTTATTAGGCTGTTTCCCAAGGCACCAGATTAGCATAATGGTATTAAATAGTGATGACTTCTGTCTAATCAGGGTAGAAAGGTAATGTGTGTGTTTCTTCCTTTGCAGGACCTGGTCTGCTCAAGCTCTGTGGAAGTGGCTTGGAAGGTGTTGATGACTCTAAGGACCTTCCTGGAAAGAAATGAGGATGTCCTTGTCTGTGACCTCCTTCGGAGCCGATTTTTACAGATTCTGCAGCAGCTACTGGTAGAGAGCAGCTCAGCCACCCTACAAGGTGACCCCACCTCTGTGACTTGGTCTTGCTATAAGATCAACTAGCTGTAGGGGCACAGTCTGGGATAAAGTGGTTTTGAACTTCTGATGTAGCTTCAGTACTTACCTGCATGAGGAAATTTATGGACAGAACTGTACTTATTTAGTTTCCTTTTTCAGAGATTCATTTTGAAGTGAGAAACTTTTTTCTAAATTAGATTGTTCTGGCTTCAAACTGTGATTGTTAAATCAAGGCAAGGTTCTTGTATACTGCTGTCAGTATTCAAATGGAGAGCTGTGCTGGTAAATATTTCTGCTTGAATAGGGGCTCAACTGGTGGCTGAAAGGCATCCTCCTTTTTGCCTCTTTGTGCAAAACAACTGCGTGTGCCTGAGTATATACAGTTCCCAGGACACAAAGAGCAGGAGCAAGGATTGAATCATTCATGATATTGATCCCCAAACAGGGACTGTGGTATCACCAGATCTTATAACTCTGTTAAATCTCTCAAAGGCAGCAAGGCTGTGACTGGGGGAAATCTGTCTTCCTTACTAGCCCTGTCTGTGATGGAAGTGTTGTCCTGTTATGAAAGGTGCTGTGCAAAGCAATCTGTGAGCTTGAACTGGAAAGAGGGAGCAGTGCTAGGATGTCCTTGGCTCCTTTAGGATAGGGTAAAAGCACAACTTTTACTTGTTCCTGAGGAGACCACCGATGCTTTTAACAGCTTTGCTCTGTTTCAAGTGTTTTGTTGTGCAGGAGTTGGGATGGAGACAACAAGAAGGAAAGTGTTTTTGCCTTACCTCCAGCAAAGTCAGTAGGCTGGAGAAGAGGAGAGGCATTGAAAGCAGGAGCGTGGTAGAGCATGAGGCTACAAGATCTGCTAGATCTGGTCTTGTTTGGAATTGTGCACATTTGAACTTGTCATGTCCCTCTATTGCTGATCTAGGGATGCCAGGAGCTGTGGGGAGGCAAAGTATCCATGTCCTATAGTGGGAGTCAGACCTATTCCTCCAAACCACTGGTGATGGGGATAGAATGCTGAGCTAGAGGAGCTTTTGCAAGATTTGAGCCCTTCTGCTGATACTAGTATGTGTAGCTCTTCTTCATATTGCATTTTGAACTTGTTAAGTGACATCCCAGCAACCCATCCAGAAAGTCAAACACTAGATGTACTCTGAAGACAGACTTCCTTGCCTCCCAGACAGACAGCCACACAGACAGCTCTCTGTGAAGCGTGGGGTAGTCAAGTCCAGGTGATCTGCATCTCTATTCAAACAGTAGTCTGCTTTTAGACAAGAAGGAGGCCCAACAGTGGGACTCCATCAGGAATATGTTAACATTAAAGACACCCATAAATGTGTCCTCCTCAAAACTGAAAACTCATGAGCCTTTGTGAAAACGTTTACTGGAGGATATAGTTGCTTGCTGTAGGTATGGCTGTATACAATACAAAATCTTTACCTGTTTACAGCACTGCAAAAAAGTGAATAGTAGGGAGAGGATTGCCCTGGGGGGTTGGTGGTCTAAGTAGGCCCATTTTCCATACATACAGGCCTGCTGTGTGGGATTCTCACTTCTGTCTCTGCTCTGCCCTGTGGGATGGAATGGACAGCATTTTTCCAGTCTCACAAGATGGAGGAGAACAAATGCTGTGCAGCTGGGCTGCTGCTGTGACAGTGATGGTCAAGTGGGCAGGAAGAGAGCAGTCTAGAAAGGGCTAATGACTTCTAGCTTATTAGCAGTATCAAAGTGTGAGGAACATGCTCCCTGCATGGCTCATGATGGGTATAAATGACCCCAGACTCTTTCCCCCACTTCTTTAGTTGCTCCTAAAATGGTGTTGGCAGGATTCAGCTGTAACTCAGGCCAAACCAGAGTGGCAGAAAGGGGACCTGATCCAGAGGGGACTGTAGAGATGAGAATAAAGTTGGGGCTATGTGTGTGTGTGTCCTTATTCCAGAGCCAGAAAATTAACAATTCCTGGCACACTTTAAGGTATAACAGTTTGGAGTTCACTGACAAGCTAAGCTGTCTGTGCCCTTCTTAGCTAACAGGAACCTGCCTGTTTTGCTGAGCCTTCTTTTCCTGGTGCAGCTGCGGAGCAAGGGCATAAGGGAGCTGGACAGCACAGACTTCAAACTGCTTCATCAGGGTGAGTATGTGCATCCATCTTCTCCCAGGGAAGTGTTTGTTAATTGTTCCATAAGATGATTAGGGGCTTGCTCTTTGTCCTTTGAGAGAAGATTGACCTTGCGTTATAGTAATGGTTGCTTTGAGATACTTTCATAGCCAGAGCATTGTAAAGAGTTGTGGTAACTAATTCAGTTAACAAAACCCAGGTTCTCTTCCTCTTGCTTTTAGAATACATTTTTTCTCTGAAACCTCATAAGGTGGCCAAAGTATTCCCCTGACCATGACATGATTTGACGGTCAGTGACTGTTGTTGGTTTGGCACATGACCATATGGCTGGTGTGCTTCTTGAATCATCCTTTCCTGTCTATCCTTGCTATAACAGTCTTGTGAGGTTCAGGCCACAGTCATGACCTGTTAATCAGCTATCAGGAACCAGCAGTCCAGTGAAACTGGGCTTTCCTTGGAATGTGAATCTAGAATATATGGCTCCCAACCAACTGCAGGGTTTGCCTGCAGTACCCCAAAGACAGAAGAGCAGGTTGGGTTTCTTTACCATGCCATAACCTGCTGTCTTGTCTGGTGATCCTTACTTGGTCACTTCTGCCTCCTTACTTGGCTATTGGAGGTTCATACAGGCTGTGAAAAAAGAATAGATACTAGGAAGAAAATTCAGCTGATCCATCCTCTCATCTCTTCCCTGTTCTGACAAATTGGTCTCTCCAGCAGACTTTGAAGGACTATCCCCTTCAATTTGAAATGTTTCATATCTCAGGGCTGCCCATGTCGCCCTTGTGAAGAAGCAGCATTTCTCAGACATTCATGAGCCAAGGGAACTGGGGGCATAGAATAACCACGGCCTCTTTATCCCAGCCTTTTCAGTTGCTGTGATTTTTAGAACCCAACTCAGCTTCTCCCAGGAGTCACAAGCTCCTTTTGCTCTTGCTTTCTGCTGTGTATTTTCCCACACAACTCTCTCCCTACCCCAGCCACCCCATTTATTCCCCCCTTGGCCTTCAGACTGTGTTCTCCAGGGGTGGATGTGCAAGACACTCTTCTCTAATGAGGCCTCTTAGATGGAAGGGGAATGTTGATGCATGTTTTTTTTGAGAATTGCTTACTCAAATTGTAAGCTCTTTAAAAGATCTCCAATGACAGTTTTGCTGAACCCTGCAGTCCTGGATTTACCTCCCTAACTCTTATTAAACAATGTTGCTAAGTGTTACAACAAATATGACATTTTACTCTTAATGTGAATGAAGTTGGTGAGAGTGGAGGAGCACAGCTCTCCATAGCTTTCCCCAGTCTGGTCACCAGGAGAGACAGTCACATCATTGTTCATGCTTTTTCTTGTAGTAGAATCAAACTCACACTGTGGAAACAGATAACTCACACTGCAGGGTTTTTCGCTGTGGAAACAGATAACCTAAAGTCCATTGCTCTTGGATTCATTACTGCCCGATGTGATATATGCCCTCTTATGTACCTGTTTCAATTCTGCCCCCCTATGTTACCATCCTCCACTGCACTGTCCACTCTAAAGCAAACACTTTAGGGCAGATGCCTGTTGCTTTGTCTATACCATGCTCTGTTTATTTGCACTTTGTCTGAATTCCCTCCCCACTGACTGACTTCTTTTATGTGCTGAGGTGCTCTGTTAAGTTGGTGTCCTTGTTCACGTGTTCTTTTGTTTCCAGTCAGTAATCTCTGTGGGAAATGCAGGCCAAGGGACACTGACCTCCTGCAGCCATCCTTGAATTTTCTGTACTGGAGCCTTCATCAGACAACACCTTGTAGTCAACAGAGAGGTTAGGGAAGATTGTATTCATTGCTACATTAATTTCAGTGAGGTTGTAGCTTGGCAATCACAGACTGTATTCTGTCTCAGCAGGTAAGGTGGATGTTTCCCCATGCAGACACAGCGTTATAATTAAAGACCATTTTGTACTTTGGATAAGGTTTTTTAGGTTGAGGGGTTTGGTTTGGTTTTGCTGCCTTCTGATGGTTCAAAAATTAGCTGCTGAAAGACAGAATCACTGTATTTTTCTTGTTCATAAACACAGCAGTAGGCCTTTGATGCCTAGCTTGAAATATCCTGGTATTGTCATAGTTGAAAAAATTAAACAATACTAGGGAACAGCTCTAACTGACCTTCCTACTGTGTTGTTAGCTGATTAGCTGGCTGAGCAGCTGCTTGTGCATTGGGAGAGGAATACAAGTAGCTGGACAGCCTTACTCAGATGACTACCTCACTGCACCAGGGGTGTGCTCTGCAATTCTCTTACGCTTGTCAAACTGGTTTAACCTGTGCCATCCCATCACTCTCTCCAATCATGTTTCTCCCATGCAGCAGTGGCTGTGCTGCTCTCCAACGTGTCCTTGCTAGAACTCTTGCAGAAGGTTTTGGAATGCACATGGCTGTGGTCCCCTCCTTCCAGACCTGCCTACCTGTCATCTGAGGATGCCTTGCTGTGCTCTGGATGGCTGTTGGTGGCATCCCTTTTGCTTTATCAGCATCGCTACAATACTGAGGTTAGAACCACTCTAGTGTTCAGAGTAAGCACATGGATAAACCTTAAAAATAAATATGTGTGTAAATATATATATATATGAAAGTGTTTTGCTTTGGCCTGTAATCTGATTGCATCGCTTTCTCTTTTGTTATTGTCCACAAGTTATTCCCTGCTGCACCTCTCCAGCAGGACTGGAACCTAGCATGTCACCGAAGGTCTGAGACACAAATCATTGAAGAGTTAAAGAAGGGCACAAATCCTGCGGAGAGAAATACATACCCAGCCTTCCTGATCCAAATCACTTTCCTCTTCAGGACAGAGCAAAATACATTTAAAAACCTTTCTCAAGGGACGACTGGGGGTGGAAGGCACAGCTCCCATGTTGTAAACTGCTTTTTTGTTTCTAAAATGATCAATAGTGAAATGGAACCTATTATTGGCAAGTAAGTGTTCAATATTAGCAAGCTCTTACGAATGTGGGCAGCTGTCGTTCTATTTGATGCTTTGCAGTCCAACAAGACATCTAAGCTGGAGTTGTCAGCCACCAATGGAATTATAACTTTGAAGGAAGCACTTTCCAATGCCATTCAATGCAAAGGAAAGTGTTTCCTTTTGAAGTATCTACCCAGACCTCCCTTGATATGGAGTCAGAGAGCGTGTCATGAGTTGTGAGCTCTGCTCTTGCAGTTATGCCCAGCAGAGTATGCACTTTGAGATTTGATACACCTGTTTTCGTATGATAAAATCATATTAAGGACATGCATGCACGTGCACAGAAAAGCAAAGGTTGGATTTCTAATGCTGAGGGAAGATGTTTTCCAGAAGACCAGCCCAGACCAAGTCTGCACCCATTGCTTCGTCAGCATGCAGCCTCTGCTTAAGGCTTAGCACATGGTCCTTGTACAGACTGTCAGCTGTGGGAATGCAGCCTGGCCCTGCTCTGTGAGCTGCTAAGTACAGCCTGCCTTCTCAGTTTCCAAGTCAGGGCTATATCTGGTGTTGTGCCAGTCCCAAACGACATTCTAGTGTCAAGTGTTGAGCTTCATCTTCTGGGAGTGACACTCTCAGCTCATATTGATCCTTTGAGTGCAATCATTTAGCGGCTTATAAGCCTGTTGCTTGGTTTTATCAATGCCACTGGCTTGATGTACGATAATATACAACCCAGAAATGTTTTTGCACCAGAGATGAGGAAAGAAACTACAGATACAGCTGGGAAATGGAAACGATTCAAGACTGCTTCAGTGTTTCTAATCTTCAGCATTTCTAAGTGTCACTGTTCCTAATCTGCTGAAGGGGAAGAAGCGGAAGAGTTGCTTCTTTCTGCTGTTCAGTGTAGCTGGAGCTGCATGAAGCTTCCTGGAGACTCTCATAAGAGCACCTTTGTGGCTGTGAATGTGAGCTGATGATGGGCTGTCTCCCTGAGCCTGCAGTTTTTTAGAGGAGAACAATGGCTTCAAGAAATGGCCGCATTCGTCTCAGGCTGATGTTAATAGTGAGGGCTTGTCTGCCCATGGCCAGCTTACGTCTTAACTGTGTCACTGCTGCTGGCTTTACCCTGTGAATAAACAGGGCTCATGGATGATAGGCTATTAAAGGCTTTGGCTGGTCAGTTCTAAAATGAGTAGCCACTGCCACCATGTTGCAGGAGCTACTCCTAGTTCTCCTGTGGAATATTTCTCTCTTCAGAAGAGTATTTAAAGGAATCAGCCCTGTGATCTTTATGCCTGCCTTCCCATGTCAACTCTCTGGCTTATTGAAGAGTTTGAACTCTGCTGGTGTTCTCTGATGCTTCATGCCATTGCTCTTGAATGGCTGTTCTGTGAAGGAAACAATGTATTGCAGATTTCCCTCTCAAGCTGACCTTTCCTATTTCACCTAGTTCCAAAGTTCCTAAACTCCTCTGCCACTTTCACCCATGCAATAGTTCCTATCCCTGGGCTCTTGGCAGGCCCCAGCTCCAGCAGGCAAGGACAGCTTCTGGCCACTGCTGGGTTTGGGCTGCCTGGCTCCTCAGTCTTGCTGCCTGGCTCTGTGGCTAAGGTAGAGCCATCTTTGGTGGTGGCTGTTCCTGCCACTTCATGTGCTTGGCAGGCTGACAGCCACATGCCAGAGGTCTTGAGAACAAGGCAGACAAGGTACACTGTGGTTTGGAAGCTGTGCAGCTCAGGCATCTAGTGGTGAGTGAAACGGGAGGGTCCAATGATGTAACTCTCCCGTCTGTGTCAGCCTCCTGAAACCCTGTTGCTGTTCCCTTGGTCTCCAGTGGTCATCATGGGGTAGTGTCTAAGAACTAGAGGTATATAACGGGGCTTTCTATCTGCTCCAAACCAGCACTACTTTTCTATTTAATTCTCTTCTAGGTTCACCAGACACTCTCTGTAGACCTTACAGAACTCCTGAATGCAGTCATCTTCAGGAATAAGAAGCCAATCCTGCTGTTAGGTATTTTGCATCTGTTAGGAGGATTTGTCTGGAAGCAGGCACTAGTACCATGATACAAGCCACAAGGGAGAACTGGTGACTATGGGATGGGACGGTGGGAGTGCTGGAGGGAATCTAGAAACTTTGGTCCATTTGACTTTGTAAATGTGTAACTGGTGGTGAGAAAGGGCAAAAAGGAACTGTCTGAAGTTCTTCTGTGTTTGGACAGATCTTACTTGGAGGTTGCTAGTGACATCTGTAACTGAGTGTGAACTGTGTTAGTGTCTCAAAGAAGGAGATGAACAAGGAAAATCATTGCCATTCTGTCTACAGCTGTCAGCAGCTGCCAGATAACTCTGGTGGGCTATTAAGCTCACATTTTCTCCCATCACCCTCTCCCATGCTATTGCACAGGCACCAACACACAGGGTAGAGCAGAGAAAAACACTGACACACACTAATAAGCATCTCTCTGTCTAGTGAGCATCATGCAGTTCCTGAGAGCTGTCCTGCGACAGAACTTCTCCTCCTCCCTGCTGGTGATTGTTGGCCAAAACACAGCTGCAAGTGCTTCTCAACCACAGCCATCATCACTGCAGGACACTGCCTTGCACCCCCTTGCCATGCAGCAGGTCTTCTCGCTTGTTGTCAGTCTGCAGAACCTTCTGGTGCATGTCCAGTTGCAGGTATACAAAATATGACTTTTGGAACAAACAGTAGTGTTGGGCTTCGAGCAGAAACATTAAGCTGAGGAGAAACCATCCTGTTGCAGAATCAAAGGGGCTGCCTGGTTTTGTTTTTTTTTTCTGCCTGCATTTTCCACCCCTTACAGATGTGTGATGAGGAGGAGGGAAAATGCTTTTGCTGCAGCACAGTGCAGTGAGAAAGAAGGTAAATCAAGCTGTGCGGTGCTCCCTGCTGCTGAACTGGGTAGCTAAAATTCTGTGTACTAATGATGATTTCTGTCTTCCCATCTCTTCCTCTGCAGGGATGCCACATCCATAGGGACAGATGTGGGAAAAGTATAACAAATCCCAGTCCATCCCCCATGCCCCTGGCAATGTGCTTTTGGGGGTAGCGAGTGGACAAGCATACATTTAACTTGTTCAAGTGATGCTGGGCTCCAGGGGTAGTACATCAGTTTACATTTAACTCTTAAGCTATGTTTGGCTCCTCTCTTTATTCTTTGGAGGCTGTTACTTACTATTTTTTAGTCTCAAAATAAATAGCCCTACCTCTGTCTGGCTCCTTGATGTGACAGATAATTTGCAGCACATTGCATCCCTTGAAGGAGATGAAAGGTGTTATTTTCCTGTGCTGCATACTCTTCAGATCCTGGCATTTTATGAATTTTCCTCTTGCAATAGCTGTTGACTGGGTTTGTGGTTTTTTTTCTCTTGGTATTCCAGAAAGACTTGCTGCTCTCTGGGGCGGTGGTTGCCTGCCTAGAAACCTTACTGGAATACCTGTATGTGAAGAACCAGGATGTTGGTAAAGTCTTCATGCTTTTTCTTCTCCTAGTTTCCCTCCTGCAGTGATTTTGAGCTCTTTGTTCTCTATCTAGTAGCGCTCTGGAGAAAATGTGTAATGAGTTTATGCCAAATAAGAAAAATTATTTGTGTGCCTAAAGTTAATCTTGTGCTTTGTGGGATGAGATCACAGTGCGGTGCTCCCCTGCAGGCATGAACCTTCACTTTGGCTCTGGACACCAGGATGCTTTCCAGAAGGTAAAAAGTAGTTCTCCAACCCTGTAAGAGGGAAAGGTTTGGGAATGGAAGGAGTATAGGAATAGTCTTTGACTTTCAGGCCAATTGTATCAAACCTTTAGACCATAAACATGTAGGAGGCAGGATCTGGACATGATGTGTCTTACAAAAGGACAGTGTTGGTCACAGTTTGACCCTGAAGGAAGGGAAGGGAGAACTAGGCAGCCTTAGGGAATGGAAGATGGAATTCTGGATTTCCAGGGGTGAATTCCAACCTTGGTTTCTAGAGTGCATGACAGACCTAATGTATACCATGTTTTCAGTATAACATAATACGACTGTGTTGTACAACTCGGGGGGAAGAATAGACCCTTCTGCTTATTGTCAGCCTCCTGCCACAAAGTCCAGGTGCTGGCTCTGTTCTTAAACCAGAAAGTTCTCTGTACCCTGACCTGTTCACTTCAGTTGTTTAAACACTAATAGAGAAGGGAATGGAGTGAATGAACACCAGGCAAAAGGGACACTGGTGGGAGAGAGGAAGTGGTTGGATAAAGATGTAATACTGCAGATGAATGACAGCCAGTAGCTGAAGGGAGGCTATTAAAAGGCTGAAATTAAAAAAAAAAAAGAAATTTTAAAAAAGAAAGTTTTGGGGAGGCTCTGCTGATTTGGGATTAAACTAATGAAATGCTGCTGCAGCAACAGCTGAACCTGTCACTTAGGCTGCTGTGGTGCTGAAGTTCATAACAGCAATAACAAGAGTCTCCTTATTCCAAGCAGAATGAGGGTCATAGCTGTATTTGGCTGAAAGATGCAAGAACACTGGAAAGAGTCTGTCCTGGACTCTGCCCCTAGGAGTTGAGTCACTTGAGGCTTTCTAAAACCCTCTTTTGGTCCAGACATATTTCCAAATGTGCAGAGCAGGCTCATGCACAGTGCTGGTACTTTCTCATTTTCCCCAGATGAAAAATATCCCCCAAATATTACATTATTTTTCAGTGTTGTTTTCCTAGAGAAAAGATTCTTGTAGTGGCAATAGGGAGGTTATGTGACTGCCAGTGGGAAAGAGACCTTTCTAACACTCTGATGAGTTGCTATAGTATAACAAGTTATATCAGCTGATCTGTTTGTCCATCCCATGCTCCTAACCTGTAAAAAATACAAGATAATAACATTTTAATTTCAGCATTCAGTGAAAGACTTCATGCCATCACAGGCTTATGGCCTTACCTAATATATGTTATGTTATCATGTATGCTCTTTAGTAAGATGTTTTCTCTACTGACTGCATTGCTACCATCAGCCTGGCTGGTCACCATAGTCCACTGTCTGATGCAGATCCAGGCTCAGTTTGTTCAGCTTCTGTTATGGGGCTTTCTTCATTACCCAAAGGGTATTCTGCAGCTAAATGAAAACTGAGGTCAGGAGAGTTGTCCTCATATTGAAACCAGAGGGTATTATTTTTAAAACCCCAGGCTAAAGATACTCCCTCACTGTTTTATGACTTGCACCCCAGGAGAAGGTTTCTCTTCCTGTACCAGCACAAAGATAGACAATATGTATTTTCTGCTTTGAAAAGCTATTAAGCTTTTGTCCTCTAGACTGAACTCTTGCCCAGAGAGTGACAGATTAAAAAGCCAGTAAGAACAGTGCAAAATATCCCCTTAGTGTTTCACAGCATGGGGTCTAGGAGAGAAAACTTGGGGTCAGTATTGAAGACTGTCCTTAGCTGGGTTCAGCCTGTCACTTGTGCAGTTTTACAGCTGTCTTTGATTGGCTTCTCCTTCTCTCCCAGCTCTACACGTTGCTTCGCAGCCGTGGCACCGATTCCTGCTCTTCACACTACTTAGTGGGGGCCAGAAGTCCTTTCTGCAGCCAGAAGTTCTCAGGCTGATGACTTTGGTGAGCAGCAGAAGGGTGGGCTGTTCCCCATCTTTCCCAGTATGTTGGTAGAATGCATGTGGGCTGGTTGTTGGTACTTCACCTGCTATGCAACAGTCTCTGATGTGGCTTTGTCTGGGACTATATTTGTGCAGTATATTAATAATGATACTTTTCATTATTGGAAGTGAACTTCCACACCCTGCAGAAACTGACTGCTGTTAGTGAGCACCTGCTGTTCTTCTGGTTTTGGTAGCATTTATTTATATGATCTAGGACCCCTGGGGAGGAGAGGGGAAACTTGCAGGGAACATGCAACTGCTGTTACCAGTCAGGGAGCAAACTCGCTGCTTGGCATCACAGCTTGTCTCCCATCTTGACCTTACAGACCTGACTTTTCAGGGCAGGGAGTTAGTGCAATATACTACTCTGCTTATGTGTGTCTGTGTGCTAGAGGGAGAATGTGGTCCTACCCAGCAAAAATACTGAAGATACAGCCCTCGTGGCAGTGAATGAGAGGAAGGGGTTATTAAAGTGAACCTTTCCCCTCCAAATATAAGATGGGTCTGTGAGTATTTGCTATTCTTCTTTCAGTTTTAAAAGGTTACCTCATTTATTTTAGTTCCTTCCCAGCTTAAACCAAAATAAGTCTGGCTATAAATCAGAGCACCATCAACACAGATATTTTGTCTGGTTCCATTAGAAGTGTTATAAAAATCAGGCCTGTGGTTAAGGTGCTGCAGTAATGGTACATAGAAGAGGTCTTTGCAAGTGATGAGTCACTGTTGCACTCTGTGGGTCTTCGACTATTTAATGTCTCTATTTTTTCCTTTGTTCAAGTTTGTGAGATATCAGAGCAGAAATATTATTTCTCAAAAAGAAATTAGCCAGATTATTTATGAGGCAGCAGAAGCCAACATAGCAGAGCTGCCTGAGGCCACATCTTGTGCTCTTCACCTCTTCCTTTCTCAGGTAAGAGAGCAGTGACTGCTTAGGAAAATGGGAAGGGAATCCCTAGGTGTTTGCTTTGGCCTTTGAAGATCTCATTGCTTTGTGTGGAGATGAGGGAGGGAGTATGAAGGAACAAGCCCAACAGTTTTATGTTGTCCTGGAAATCATTCTCTTTTCTGACCCCTCAGATTCAGAGCAGTCATTACCAGGTGGAGCCAGAGCAGTCAGGGATCATTCAGACCTTGCTGGATCGCCTCCTGGGACAGAGGACCACTTGTGTAAAGCATCAGGACATTGTGTATCCTTTGACAGCTGATGTGTGCGGCAGGTGTAACAGAGGTAGAAGGGATACTTAATCTGCTGCTCCTTCTCTTGTTCCAGCTGAAGGCAAACAAAATTGAAAAACTATGAATGGTTTCTACACTTGGCTAACTTTGGGATGAAAGACTTCATCATGTCCTAATCTGAGAAGACATTTTGGAAATGAGGAGACAATTGGGATTAAAGATGAGTCTATGTGCTGGGCTTGCATTCATCTATAAAGCAGAGATGGTCTGATGAAAGCCAAGTCAGGCTTGGGAGTCTGACTTCAAAGCAGTAACAATCCCTGTATTGATTTCCCTGGAGGATGCGCAGTGAGTTAATCTCTATGTGCATGCCATCTAGTGCCAGTATGCCCATGAAGCAGTAGAAACCCAAATATGACTCAGGTACTTTCAAAGTTTGGGAACCACTGAGTGGAGTTACCAGATTTTATTCTGTTGGGGCCTGGAGTCCGCCTCTGTGAACTAAATCCTCTTCTCTGGTGATGGAGGCAGGGGCCATTCCCAGATGCCTTGTGGAGAAAGATGGAACATGATGCAGTATTTTTTTCTCGCACTTTTTTTGCCTTCCTGTTTTCATCATGCTGCATTGCCTCAGATGTGTAGCAGTGATGGAAGTGGCCACAGCAGTGATTTCCTGTGCGTGTGGGGACTTCCTTCACTGTGGGGCACTGTCATCAGCCACTTGTAGGGTTTGTGGTGGGTGAGGTGTTTGTCCTGTGAGGACTAGCTTGTCCTCATGCTTACCCCCAATGTGATATTACTCCTCTGTTGTGGGACACTCAGAGGGCAAGTTGTCCCAGTGGAGGCCATCGAGCCTCATGAAGTCCCTCTCCACTCCATTTTGCTTCTCTGTACAGGGCTGAAGGAATTTGGATGGGAGGTTTTGTTACATTGCTGAAGTTACTTTTAATTTCTGGCTTTTTTCATGTATTAAGAAACCTTCAAATCTTGGTGGTTAGGAAGGATCTTAGATGCACTTGAAGTGCAGCAGTGTGGCTATGTGAATAACATAGTCATGGACATGGAAGACAAAATCCTGTGGTCAAAATGGAGCTTTGACTTTTCTTCGGGTTTACCTATACTGATGTTTCTCACATATGTTGAGAGTGAGGTTCCATGGCTTGGGAAGGGTTGGTTTAGTAATGAAAACCTCCTGTCAGTGATATGTCAAATGTGGGAATTTCCATATGCCTTTTCTTTGGTTTCCACTCATGCTGTCAATGACAGATGTCTGGGAAGCGTGGCAGTGTCCCTCTCACACATTGGAGATTGAAATGAGAAGATACAGTGCACAGAGCAGAGGAACAAAGCAGGAATGTTGCAGGATACCCCATCCTGCCATTCATTCCTAGCGAGTAGTAGGGAGAAGATGGACAACGGAAGTCACTTGTTGCTCATTTTGAGAAAAAGGTTTGTTGAAATTAAAAAGTTCTGTTACTGAAACGGCTCAGTTTCCCCTTGTGTGCGGGATAAGGCTAGGTTGATGCCCTTCATCTATCAAAATACAGACCTGCATCGGGAAACGATGTCGTACAGGGATGCTGTGGAAGAGGTGCTCTGCTCACCCGCCTTGGCTGATGGGGCTGTGGGATGGTCCTTTTGCTGTGTGCTGGAAGGGGCCGTGTGGGGTCAGCCAAGATCCCGTGGGAAGCACATACATTATGCGTCCCATAGGGATGAGGAGGCTTCTTCCAGGTCACGAGTGACCCCTTCGACAACAGCCCCGACTCCCGCCGTCCCGTTGCCTCTAGACCCTGTAAGTGCCCGCCGGTGCGTGGCCAGTGGCGGGGCGGGGCGGGGGCTCAGGAAGTGACACGGCGGGGCGGAGCGGCGAAGCGGCGGTGGCGGCAGCAGGAGCAGCCGCAGCAGCATGGCAGCGCGGCGGGCGTGAGCACCGGCCCCGGCACCCGGTCCGCAGGTGGGGGACCGGCCGCGCTGCCCGGGAGCCATCCCCGCCTCGGGAGTCCCAGCGGGGCCGGGGGAGAGCTGGCCGGCCGTGGCGGGGCAGGAGGGAAGGGCGGGAGCAGCCCTGGGGCCGCTCCGGGGGCATCGGGGGACGGGGCGGACGTGGCCGGTGCTCTCCGAGCGAGACCCGGGAGGAGCCCTCCCTCCCGGGCAGCCGGGGTGGCCGATGAGCGGGGCGAGCAGTGCGGGGCACCTCCCTGGACCCTGGGTTGACGGGCTGTGCCCGACGGGCTCTGCCTGCCATCGCCGCCTGCTCGCCCCGCTCCTCCTGGCCCCGCGCTGGAGCCGCGGGAGGAGCGGACCGCCGCGGCTCCTGGGAGCTGCCGTCCTCCCCGAGGGTTCGCATCCTCCCGTGTGCCGCCTGCTACGTCCACTCGACACGGCTCTGGGTGCCGCAGCGCGGCCGGGGTAGGGTCGGCTAATCCCCTTTGCACTCCACCGTCCCTGTGTGATTGCCTTTACTTTCGGCGGAGCTTGCGGGAGAATCCCCATCTCCCTGTGCCAGCGGCCGCCCGGGCCCCTGAAGGTGCTTCTTGAACCCCTCTGGCACGACGGGAGGCACGAGGGTGGGCTGGGATGGACTCATTCCCGCTGGAAATTACATCAGGAAATCGGGGCTGCCAAACCCTGTGGTACACGAGCTTCTGGGCTTGGTGGTTGGGAGACTTTGGAGATAAGCAGGTGTAAATGGCCAATGTTGTTTCAAGTGAGGTAGCTGGTCCTGTAAGCCCCATATAGATATGTCCTCCTAGAGGAGGCTGAGCAGCGGTGTTTCACTTCTGAAGCTTTTGGTTCACCTGTAACAAGAGATTAATCCTCATCTGGTTGTTGGAGGAGCGCCTCGGGAATGGGTTTGTGGGGCAGGGAGTTTTCATTCCTTGTTTTGCCACAGCACTATTGTGGTGAAGGATGATGCTTTTCCTCCTACATTGCAGTGCCTGCAGAGGGGAAGTGGAGGGGTCATGCAAAAGTTTCTCCTAAGAACCAAAGCATTGCAGCATGGCTTTGCCTGGCAAGCTCATTAAGTGAATAGATCTCAGGGATGCTTAGTTCAGATGGGGCTCCTGCAGGAAAATTTATAAAGTAATTGAAAACATTTTAATGGGAAGTACTAACCATCTATTACACAGCATCTGTTGTCATGTCTTTGGAAAAACGCATCTAAATTAAGAGGTTGGGAGACACTGAGACAGACTGGTGGACTTGCTGCTGAAACAGCCAGCTGGCCAGGGCTGCAAGGCAATGTTGGTGGAAACTCCTTTCCATCTGTAGCATCAGGCCAGGCCCTGGCTCCCTGGACTGCTCTGGGAGCATCAGGCAGAGCTGTCTTCAGTAGAAATCAATTCAGGGAGGAGCAGGGAGGGAAGAGAGGAGCAGCTCTGCAGTGTTTCTGTCTCATCTCATCCCTCAGCGGGTGTGAAGACATGAGAGAGAATTTGTGGGGAAAGCATGGAGGAACATCTGCAAGGAGCTTTGACATCTCTGCCGTTACAACAGCATCATGCCTGTACATGGAGGAAGGAATGTCCTCTGCTGTTAAAATGGGGTGAAATTTCCAGGGCAGCAAAAGGAAATAAATCTGGGATAGTTCCACATGGCATCAGCAGCCCCAAGTTCCCTGTGGGTGAGAGAAACAACTGGGCCCTGCTTTGTTTTCACCAGCATGTTTTAGCCCTGAGGGACAATGGCAAATAAATAGCTTTGATGTGAGAATGAGTGCCAGCAGATCAGATGAAAAGGTGATGAGCTTCTGGTATGACGTGGTCGTCCAGTCCTCTACTTCTGACCTTGTCCCATGGGACTATCTTTAGGGCTGATTAGGAGGATCTGAATACATTTTCATTGAAAACATTGACCATCTCTACCCCAGCATCTGCTCTTGTGTCTCTGAAGAAGCCCATCACTGTTCCGAGACTCGGAAGCAGCCAGGCAGGCAGGCTGGTGGACCTTGTGCCACAGCAACTAGCTGCTTGGCAGCTGCTTCAGCCAAGAGCTGTGCTTTACTCTGCTGCTGCCTTGATGAGTGCTTTTTGCAGCTCATCTTCCCCCTTGTAGCACCTGTGGGTCATCCTCTGGCCACCCAACTCCAGTGTTGGAAATGGGAGGTACTGCAGCCCCTGCCCTAATCAGGTATGCTGGGACTGCCACAGGCAGCATTGCAGAGCTGTTGTGGGCAGCATTTCTGCTCTTTGCCTTCCAGCCTGGTCTGGAGGCCACTGGCTACCTCCAGTGTCTCTTTCCAGTTGTCCACGAGCATGGCAAATAGCCGGCCTAGTCCTTATGGTGATATGTCTGATCTGAGGGGCAAACAGGAGCCTGGGTCGCAGGGCGGTCACTCTTTGTGCTTTTGCATTGCTGCACTTCTTCCTCCCCGAGAGCTTGGGAGGTAGTGAGCAGCTGTAGGGGCTCTGCAGAGGGGAGACCTGTACCACCTCGCTGAGCCAGGCCCTGGGTCATGGTTTTTGGCAGGGTGAAGCAGTCGCTTGGTTGCTGACCAGGCTGTTAGGTCCAACAGAACATCTGTTTGCCTGGGCTGGAGAACTTTCCTTACAGCCTTGGCTTGTTGGTGTGCTTTGTGGCATTCAGGATGGCTGGAATATGGCTTAAGCCTCACACCACAGTGGGAAGAGGAGACAGACTCCAAGCCTGGTATGGGGATTTGTGCTGCTGTCCTGGCTCTGCACCATGTCAGAAACATGGGGCATGTTGCCGAGCCCACACCAAGGGCAGCCATGTCATCGTGGCTCTTTGTATTTACTCTGGTCTGTTCCTTTGCAGGGGTGTTGCCTTTTACAAAGCACAACAGCAAAATATATGTCAGGTTTTTCATGTTTGTCTGACACTGTTCCCCTGCCTTTGCCAGGGGTATGAAGATGCTTGGCTTGGCTTTGACAAGAGATGCGTTGTGGGAGCTGCTGCTGATCCTTGCAGAGCTGGGAGAGCTGCTGGTGCTGCCTGCTTTGCCTCTTTCATAGGCTTGAAGAAATTTTATTTGTTTAAAAAAGAAAAGCAACAAGAAAAGAACAAGAAGGGATTTGGTTTTGTTTCAGTGTTAGGGCGTTACCGAGACAAATTTGGCTAGGCAGGCAAACTCAGACTCAAGAGGGCAGTGGGTCATAGGGTGAGGTCAGCTCTGGTGGCCTTACAGATCTGCCTTTCCTTTGGGAGCAAGAGGTGGCTCAGATGATGCCTCTGAAGGAGCTGTTGCTTCTGTAATTGTCAGTGGCCTGTGCTCAGCTCCGTGGAAACCTTGTGCCTGAGGACAAACCACCTTGAGTTCTGCTGCCTGGGGACTGAGCTACTGCTCTCCTTTTTCAGGTATAGACTGTCCAAGAGGGTCCTCATTCTCAAGGACCTTTTCCTCCAGATGTTGACTTTGTCTGAGAGACCTCTGTGGTCAGGAGCAGCTCTGCCCAAGAACATCCCTGCAAAGCCTCAGACGCTGCCTGGGAAGGGACTTGTTTGGAGGGAGGGGGAAGTTACCATCAGGTCACCCAACTGTTGTTTTTTGGCGTGGGACCCGCAGGTGGCACCCAGCTTGTAGCGAGGGAAAGGGTCCAGGTACCAATACCCCAAGTGGTGAGGTGAGGTCACTGAACTGGTTGCACTGGGACTTGAAGGAGAGATGGACTTCATCCCTTCGGTGATCCTTCTCTTCCTTCCAGAGCTGCTGTTGTGGTTGTTGGGCTGCTCTGCCTCGCAAACCCAGCAAAAAGCTAGCTGTTATTTTTGGAATAAGTGGCAGGACTTAATTTTTCTGCTGGGTCAGATGCCTTGGGGCTAGCAGTGCAGGCAGGTAGAGAGAAGACGGAGACCAGGGCTTCAGTTGCAGGGGAGAGCAGGCTGGCTACACGTCACCATGTGACTCTGCTCTGGCCACTGTATCAGTCAGATCCCTCACAGGGACAAGAGAGAGATGGGCAAGGACGCTGGTGCCAAGGGCAGTGTGCCATTGGTCCCAAGTAGCTTGTGTGACTTCTTCTTTTGGTAAGTCTCCTCACTGATCATTGATTTTGTTGGTCTGTTTTCTTCCAGGCTGTAGCGGCCAACATGGATTTTCTCATCATCTGCCCCTTTCTGCTGGCATTGCTGCTGTCCCAGGGCAGCTTCACGGACCTGGAAAAACAGAGAGTAGACTCTGGCTTGGAAATCTGTATCCTCTGCAGCCTGCCCCTCGTGACCACGTATGCACTAATGGCTACGGAGGCTGGAGGGAGCACATGCACAGGGAAAGGGTCAGAAACCATGGAAAGGGGCACCAGGAAGTGGAAAAGAGACGATCCAGAAGCACTGGGAAGTTGCTGCTTTGTCCTTCTGTAGATGGGCTTTAGCCAAGCTCCTGGCTTTGCTAACCAAGTGCCTGGCTTGGTGCAGGAGCAGAAATGGCAGTGATGCCTGGTGTTCTTGCTGCTCCATTGTGCTGGGCACTGAGCACATTTGCCAGTTTGCTTTTGGAATTGGCATGGCCAGCCAGAAGGCAGAGCATGCCTGCACATCTCAGTGTTCTGCGGTCACCAACTGGGATAGTGGAAGGGGACTCCTGGTCTTGTGGCATTTGGTTTCCTCTGTGCCGCAAGCACTTTTTGCCCATGAGGAGGTGGGCTAATGCAAGCTCTTCTTAGCAGCATCCCCTGGTGAACAGGCAAAGTATGAAAAGATAATGAGTATGTGGAGACACATGGGAAAGGTGGCAGTTCATGTTCCTCTGCCAGCCCATCAGCCAGGGCATGGACTGGCAAGTAGAAAGCTCCCCTCAAGCTCTCAGCATTTTTAAGGGTCCTGCTGGGGTGTTTGGGCAAGGGGTTCCCTGGAAATCTGTGTTTCATCCTGGCTCAGGTGCTGCCCCATAGCCCTCGGACACCTCTTGGGGGGACTGGGATGGTGCTGGGGGCCCGGTGGAGGGGCGAGAGCAGCAATGTGGTGGGAGAGTGTCATCAGTTCCCTTGACAGTGCTGCAGATAAGAAGCTGTTTGAGGTGAAGCGCAAGGACCAGATGAATGCTCTAAAGAACTTGATCGAGCTCAATGACATCAACCAGCAGTACAAAATCATTGACATCATGCTCAAGGGACTCTTCAAAGTAAGCCACAGTGCAGGCTGCACTCTGAGCCCATGAGGGGAGGGCAGAAATGGGAAGGGTTGGGGTCTTCTGTGGAGTGTGTGGCAGTTGAGCTTTAGGACCTGAAGGGAGGATGCCATGGGGTTTCAAAGTGGTGCAGCTATGGCAGCACCTCCAGGGTGCAGGGCTGGGCTGGCAGGACAGGGTAGTAACCAAGGGCTCTGGCAGGTGCTGGAGGACTCCCGTGCTGTGCTCATTGCTGCTGATGTGCCTCCTGATGGGCCCTTCCCTCAGGATGAGAAGATAAAGGATGGTAGGTCCTCTCTGGTTTTTATTCCCCTCCTTTTTCTGGTGCTCTGGTGCACCACAGACACTCTTCCTGGGATCAGTGCTGGGGTAGGTACAAAACCCCTGTGTATCCAGACCAGAACTGGGCTGGTCCCTCTCTTTTTGGGACCCTATTGCTGTGCTGATGGGGCTGGTGGCTGTCCCCACAGCATACTCCCACGTGGTGGAGAACACTGCCTTCTTTGGCGATGTTGTCCTGCGCTTCCCCAAGATTGTGCACCACTACTTCGACCGTAACTCCAACTGGAACAGCCTCATCCGCTGGGGCATCGGCTTCTGCAACTTGACGGGTGTGTTCGAGCAGGGACCCCACTCCCAGGTCCTGCAGCTGGTATGGCTCTTTGTCCCCTCTGCCACGACCCCTCTCTGCTGCTAGGCCGGTGGGGTGAGGGTTTTGGGGTAAAAGGCAGGCAGGGCCCGCCCCATGTCTGGGGGCTGTCCTTGAGCTGAGGAATGTGGGAAGAGCATAGAGCATAGATGGGACTGATGGGAGAGTAGGGGACCCTGGTCACACAGTTGGGGGATGTAAGTGGGAGGCACCACTCTGCAATGAGGTCTTCCCTTTGCTCTGCAGATGGCTCAGGAGCTAGGAATCAGTGAGAAATCGCCCGATTACCGCAATCCCTTTAAAACGGACCAGTCAGAGGTAAGATGGCAACGCTGCCAGCTTGCCTCATGGGCTTCCCCATCCATGTCTCAGCTCCAGGCAGCTGGCTGGGGAATGGAATGGGTGACTTGGGGGAAATGACCAAAAGCCCCTGTCACTGAATAAGCATGGCTGAAACACAAACACTGAGTTCCCCATCTGTGGTCTACTTTGGGCACCTGGTGCCATCTCTTCTGTGGCCACCTGCCTCATCGTCAAGACTCAGTTTGCCTTGTGCTGCATCTGTGCTCAAAGCTCCCTGGACTGTGAGGCTTGTGTGTTGGCTTTGGTGGGTTTGGAGGGGTTGTGCCTCTGGGAGGCTGTGGGTGCTCCCCCATGCTGACCCTTTGCTGTCAACTCACAGTTTTTCCCCAGTGCTGACACCTTTCAGAAGGCGCTGCGGGATGAGGAGAAGAGGAGGAAGAAGGAAGAGAAGCGGAAGGAGATCCGTAAGGGCCCACGCATCTCCCGCTCACAGTCGGAGCTGTAGCATGCTGGGACTTGTGCCTTGCAGTGGGGGTGACACCACTGGGACACAGAATGGCTTACTCCCTTCTTGGCAGCCTTGGGCTGGTGCCTGGCCCTTCCTTTTCTGTTTGTGCTGTGGGTTTTGTTTTGTTGCCTTTCATTTTTGTTCAGTGGAGGTTGGGTGGTGGTGCTGGTGGGTTGCCCCAAAGGGGCTAAAGTGGGATACCCCTTCTGTAGAGGTGAAACACAGACAGGACAGCACTGGGGCCATCCCCTGGTCAGGGTGTTGCTGTCTGTGGGAAAGTAGGGTATAGGTGGACACGCCTCTGGGGGAGCCCAGGGATCCCTCCTCACTGCAGCATACCCCACGCTGAACGTGCCTCCTCCAACATGGGTGGGCTGGGGAGTGCGTCACACCAAACAGCCTCATGAGCAATGCTGCTTCTCTCAGTTTTGCTTTTCGTTTTGTTAAACGGGTGATCTCATTGGCACCCCCCACTGGGTTCTACCTGGTCTCTGCACAGCTGCTACCTCTGCCAGATCAGACCTCCCCTTTTCCCAGTGGCTGTTTCACCGAGCAACATGCATTTCATTGTCCAGACTTAGTTGAAAATGCTAATGGCAGCTGTTCCTGGCCAATGGCATCCTGTGGCCACCACAGGTCATTCCTGAGGAAAGGCAAATGCACAGTGAATTTTTGGACAGGAGGAATTTCAGTACTTGGCCTCTTTGCAGCCAGTGGGTGGCTGTAGTGCAAGCAGTGCCGATACTGAAGATGCTGGGGAACCAGCCCTGAGCCACTGAGGGCCATGCCTACAGCCCATGCCCCATCCCTTGTCTTTGGGGCTTGTCCCCTCTAAATAAGTCCCTGAAGCCCCTTGTCAGGGGACAGCCAGATGATGGCATGTGGTGATAGCAGGGCCAAAGTAGAGAGGGGGCCAACTTGAGGGGCTGTGACCCTCCAGTGGGTGTCTGGGCTGCCGTGGGGTCAGAGGTGAGGGCCTGGCCCCAGGACCCGACACAGCCACCCTGTGATTCCTCACCTGTGCTGATGGCCTCGCACTAGAGCAGGCTCTTGCAGAGGGGCCTTCCCCAAGGAGCGGGTGCTCTGTGCCTGGCTTGTGGCATCACAGCCTTTGAGGAAAGGGAAACGTCCCGAGTTTTTTAACAGCAGAGCCAAGTCCCTCCAGTCGGGGGAGAGGGTGGCAATGGGCGCATTTGGTTTTTCTTGAATAAAATTGACTTTATTATTTTTTTTTTAAGTAGAAGAATCCTGGCTCTTGCTCCCGTCCCTGGTGGGAGCGGGTGTGCGCCAGAGAGCGTCGAAGCTGGCCCCTCAGGAGGTGAGGGTCCGTGGGCGCTGCGGAGGGAAGGACAAACCCCGTGCACTATCCACTGCCGCCTTGGAGCTGGCCTTTCCGCCGTGCATCCTGGCGGCATCCCGGGGCGTCAGCCCCGCCCCGGCCGCGTTTCCCGTGGTCTGCGGAGGCTGAGGCGGCGTCGGTGCCGGTGCCGCTCCCACGCGCGGCGCGGCCCCGCCCCCTCATGAATATTCTACACGCGGGGCGGGGCGCGATATGCTAATAACAGCTGCTGATCGCTGACGCGCCATCACACCACGCGCCGCCGCGGCCGCCGATTGGCCAGGGGCGACCTGGTCTCATTGACAACAAACCGCGGGGGGCGCGCGCGCCGGGGCCGCGGGGGCGGGGCCGCGGGCCGGCCCAAGATGGCGCGGGGTCAGCGGCGCCCGCCGGCAGCGACAGCAACCTTCGCTTAGAGCGCCTGGGGCGGCGGCGGGCCCTGCGCGATGGAGGGCGGCGAGCTGGCCGCCGAGGGCATGGACACCCTGACTGAGCTGGGCGACGAGCTCACCCTGGGCGACATCGACGGTAGGCGCCTCGAGAAGGAGCGGGGGGTGGGGTGGAGACAGCGCGCGTGGGCTCCCCACGCGTGTTGAGGGGAGCGCTCGAGTCTCCCCGCGCGGGGCCGCGGCTGCTGAGGTAGGAGGCGTGGGTGGGTGGTCCTTGAATCGTGCTTCTGCAGTGTTCAGGGGTGCGGGCTGCCACGCGCAGGGGGTGGAGCGGGGATCCCCTGTCCCGGGTGGGTGCAGGCGGGGATGCGGAGCGCGTCCCGCCGGGCAGCGCTCCCCCGGCGGGCGGCGACGGGTGGCTCTCCTGCCTTGGGAGCGCTTCTGAGCGACTTTCGTGGGGCTACTCCGCGCCTGGAGTCGAGGCTGTAGCTGCAGGAAGGCGGTGGGGATGTGGGAATCCGAGCCGCCGAGCCCACCCTTCCAGCGGTGGCCGGTGCGGGGAGGGGTTGGAGAAAGTGCTGACCGCGTCCCCCTGCTCCTGCCGCAGACCCGCGGGGCAAGCGGCGCTGCCCACGTTCCCCTCCTGTTTTCTCGTGGCTCTCTTGACTTTATTACTAAACGATGGCTGAAGCTGTGCCTCCACTACTGCCCGTGGGAGGCCGGGCCTTCAAGCCCTCCTGCATCGAAACATCTCTAACTGCTTAAATTTACCATTTTCCCTGTCATCCTAAAACTTTACTGCATCGCTGGCACAGCACAGACCAGTGAGAAAACCCCTGTGTTCCGCCGAAGTGCAGCAAAATGAAGCGCCTGCGTGTGACGCGTTTTATGTATATTTTTGGCGACACCAAGCAGCTCCTGAAAACACCATTTAAAATGACATTTCTCGGTGTGGTCTGTGCTGTGGGCTGGTGGAGATGGGCTCCTGCCTTGGCTCACTGCTCTGGTGGGCTGTAATCCCAACCAGAGCTCAGTTTTGGCAGTGTCCAAAATATCCTTGTTTAGCAGCTGGGAGATAAAATTTTACCAGTACTTTTAGATTTCTAATTGACACTGATTTCCCACATAGCTTGGGGCAAAATTTATACTCCTTTTTTTCTTTTGTCATAAAATAAGAATGTACCTTGTGAGAGTGCAATGGGCTTAGTTATCGCTAGTAAAGTTTGACAGTGCACATTGTAGGTGGTGTTTGCTGTTGTTTAAGCACCACATAATGAGTTCTCAAGTTCCATACGGAAACAGACGAATTGATGAACCCAGCAATGGCTCTGAACTGAGGTGTGCCTTGGGAGGTGTGATTCAGAGCGATGAGTAACTTAGGAAAACCAGCTTCACTTTCCTCCCCACCTCCAGGGGTGGATTTTCCTGGGGAAGGCAAGGGGAAGATACGTGACAATTCTGCTTTTATTGTGCTCCAGCATGGATTTGTCTCAGGATTTGAAATTTTGTAAGGATTTTCATTTGCTTTTTAAGTCCTCTTGTGGGTGTTCCTCTCCCATTCAGACTGAGGGGCTCCTCACTGCCTGTTGCTTGGATTTTGATTTTTTTTTTTTTTTTTGCGGTGGATGTGCTCTGGGGTGTCAGTGCTCACTGGGTTCGTACTTCAAGACAGGGCACAAGGGTGGCCAGGGGCCCCGGTGCTGAGCCCAAACACTCTGCCTCTTTGCCCAGCACAAGCTCCTCCACTAGCCATGGGCATCTTCCTGCTGGCTAACATCAGAACTCAAGGTTTGAGTCGGTTGGAGGTCAAGGTACATCAGGATTCAGGACAGAGAGGTTGTTTCTGTTGAGGCTGGGATCTCTGCTGCTTTCTGTTTCTCAGAGTACAGCATCTCCAGGAGCGTGAGGAAGAGCAGCCTCTGTGCTGGAGAGCTGAGCCACCACCTGGGAGAGGCAGCTGAAGCCCAGCCCTTGCCTTTCTGCCAGGTAGTCAGGCCCTAGGCTGATGAAAGCAGCAGAAACCCTTGGTGGGCTCAGTTTTGGTTTTGTAATACCTTGTTGACATTTTTTAGCCTTGGGTTGGGTTGGGCTGGGATTTTTTTCTTCAGTAAGGTCACTCTGCTTTAGGGCCTGAGACCTCTCTGGCACACTGGTTGGAGGTGCTCTGGTGACACCGGGTTTATCACCAATGGCTCCAGAAGCACCTGAGGTTTCTCACAGTCAGTGTAGATATTCTGATTTCTGGGTAGGCGAAGGTGTTCTAAAAAACGGAGACTTAGATTTTGGGTGTTGGCTCTTTCCCTTGCTTTTAATTTTTTGTGTGTTGTTATTAGGAAAGCTCTTGAGCCCTTTAAAAGAGGTAGGTTGATCCCCTAGCAGTCTTAATTCTTAAAAGTTAAGCTTTAGACTTTTTGCATTTAGTCAAAGTTAAGATGTCATAAAGATGTGATTTAACTTGTGAGAGCAGGAGTAGTTTTTAATATAAGAGATTAAATCTGCTGCATTGAGCACTCTTTAATGTTGTGCTTGAAATTTTGTTCTTATGCTGGAATTTACTCTTTCAGAGCAAATCTCATCTGATTTATGTTTATTCCCTACTTGCAGTTGTGCTGTCTGATAATGAAATAACAATATAATCAAATGCAGAGTTTGGGAGGTAGTTTGGATTATCAGTTTTGTCATGGTGAGGGTTATTTGGGATGATCTTAGCTAAAGTTGGTTGGAATGTGAAGAGCTGTTTAATATCCATCAAGATGTTAATCTTGAAATAGCCCTCCATGCTCTGCTGGTGTTTTGTAAAAGCCAGTTAAGGCAATGCACTAAAAAAAAAATCTTTCATTCCTCTAGTGAAGAGTGGAGATGAGGGTTTGGTCCAGCTGGTCCCCGAGGGTGGCTGCTGCCTCATGCTGGGGGAACTGTGCGTCCCCACTTAGTGTCAGGTTATGAACAGGTCAGGAGGAGACATCTCCTCCCTCCAACTGGCTGTAGTTCTTGAGAGCAGTGGTCATGGCCAATGCTTAAATGTGTGTCAGGGTGTGGAGGGATTGCTATCAAAAGGGAAGAGTAGTAGTATCACAGAAATATGATGAAATGTGTGTTGAGGGAGCAGGAGGCTTGGAGGAGGATTCATCCCTTTGCTCTGTTTCAGACAAAGGAGCGTCAGACAAATTAATTGGATAATGTGTGGGTGGCATTTCAGAGAGCTGAGCAAATTAATAGCCCTCATTGCTGGGACATCATCCATGGAAACTTCTTGTCAAAAGTTTACTGCTTCAAACCTACTTTGTAAATCACAGCAGCGACATCCTTTGGGGTTTGTGAATGAGAAAGGTCCTGGTGTAAGGAGCCCTTTGCTGTATTTTTTCCTATAAATCAGAAATCTACTTTTTGCTTCCTAAACCCATATTTATTATTTTGTTATAACCTCTCTTAGGTTTGTGGGCCCCCTCTTTTCCTGTTTCCAGAAAAAAAAAAAATAGGACTTTCAGAAAACCATCGACGAGCCAGTGCAGCATGGGCAGGTCCTGAGGTGGGGAAGAATGTCTGATTCCTCACACCACTGCCTGCACAAAGATCAGTGAAAGCATTCATATGTCTTAAGGTGCCTAATTGGATTAAATTGGATTAGATGGAGGGAAGAGGAAGCTCTGCTTATGAACAATGATCTCTTGGTTGTGAAATGTTCACCTCTGGGGGGTAGGCCTATAGTGTTGCAGTAGGAGCATCTTAATGTGGGTCATAAAATCCTGGAGAAGGTGGGATGGAGAGAACCTTTTATGCAGTGATTGCAGGCAGAAAACCAACAGAAAAAGTTATTCTGATGTTTTAAACACATACATGGATTTATCCTGCTACAGTTTTATAAAGTGGTGTTTCCTTTCATGGTTTTTCCCCAATTTTTGTTGTGCTTGTGAGTAAAAGAAAGCTAAGATAAATTCTTATCCTGTCTCTTCCTTTTCCAGATACTCAGTGTGGCAGTACAGCTAGGGGACTTGAAAGCTCCCAAAAGTTGAGTGAGAGAATGGTTAGTGCTGGAATTGTGGAGGTGCTTGGTTTCTTCCATCTGCAAGGGTTGGACTGAAGGAGTGATGGAACAAGACTCTAATATTTTAGATATATGTTGGAGATGGCTTTAAGTTCTAGTCTGTGCTTGGATCTTGTTGTCTGGAAAAGTGTCGTGGGGAGGGTCTTACTTTTTGCCCTGAACAGCAGCAGCAGTGCTGTGCTGCTGGCCACGTCCTGGTCTCTCTCTGGAGGTGTTGCATTGGTGTGATGTGTCCTCTGAAGGTTTTGAAGGACCCAGAGCTCCCTTCTGTGCACACACACCGTAATTCCATGATGTAAATGACTGGTGACAAAGTATGCAGGTGACGAAATAGTGTTGAACGAATTTTCTTCTATTTTACAGAGATGCTGCAGTTTGTCAGTAACCAGGCAGGAGACTTTCCAGACCTGTTTTCGGATCCCTTGTGCAGCACCTTCCAGGGCAGCAGTGGCAGTGGCAGCAGCAGCGGGACCCTGGAGCCGCAGCTGCAGCGGCCCTACAGCCAGGTGCAGCTCCAAACCTTCCCGCCACCCCCTGCATCTCCCCAGCTCCAGAGCCTGCCAGTGAAAGCAGCGCAGACGACACCTCCAGCCCCTCCACGCTCGGCTCCTGTCCTGCAGCCGCGGCCCTCAGTGCAGCCTCAGCTCCAGCAGCAGGCCATCATGATTACGCCAACGTTCAGCTCTGCTCCCCAGACCAGGATTATCCAGCAGCCAGTCATCTACCAGAATGCAGCCACAAGCTTCCAAGGTAGTGCTTGCGGTGCTCAGGCTACAGGTGTGCCTGGTGCACACAAGATTCCAGGATGCTCAGGCTGTGGATGTGCCTGGTGCACTTGCAGTAAATGGCATCAGTGTTCAAACTCCAAGTGCAGCCTCAGCCATGACAAGCCTGATGATCCTTTTCTTGTGACACTACCTGTGAGGTGTCCCTTCTCTTACCTGCATGGCTTTGGAGTTGGACAGCATGAGAAATTGTCAGGAATGAGATCTTAAGTGTTTTTGTGCGACCTCTTACCATAATTGTCTTGCTCTTCTCCTCTGGCCTGGCCTTCTGCTCTATGGCTTTTGGGAGGTTTGAGAAAAGATGTCTTAAAACGTTGTTGGCAACCCTGTTTTCCCAGTGATGGATGCACTGGGCAGATCCAGTCTGTCCCACACAGCAGTCTGGAATGAAGACACATTTTACCTACCAAACTCTGGAGCTCAGTACTTGCACTGAGCAGAGACATGTGTAGGAGTATTTAGTGATCTTCCTTTGTGAATGCTGGATGAAATGATCCTCTTCAGTAGGTCTTGATTCTTTACATGACAGATAGGATCCTACCGTCCACCAAGACCAAGGGGAGTGGGAAAGTACAGGTTGGATGTCCTGTATAATGCCACTGAAGCAGAGTCTTGTGCCATCAGACTAAAGAGTTTTGGCTCTATTTTCTCTTAGCTGATCCTCTGTGCCTCTTGGAAAGCTGCTATTCTAGGTGCAGTGTCTTCTTGCAGAAGGCACCAAAGCAGCTGGAAGCTTCCCAACATGTGGGATGTGTTAGATGAATGCTGCCTACTAACAGGCTCTGGGAAGAAAGGGAGTGATGCTAGGAGCATTTCCAGGCTCCAAGAGGGAGACATGTGTCTCTCGACCATTTCTGACATCTCTTCTGCTTTCCAGTTCTCCAGCCTCAAGTCCAGAGCCTGGTGACGTCCTCCCAGGTTCAGCCGGTTACGATCCAGCAGCAGGTGCAGACGGTGCAGGCCCAGCGAGTGCTGACGCAGGCTGCCAACGGCACCATCCAGACCTTAACACCAGCCACCGTCCAGACAGTTGCTGCACCACAGGTCCAGCAAGTTCCGGTAAGTAGAAGTGGGGAATGATGCAGGGATCCGGCAGAACAAGAAAATGCTTTTGTGGGTCTGGTCCCCTGGCTTGCCTGGGGAGAAGTGGTGAAACTGTAGGGCTGGTGAGCCTGGCTAGGATTGCTTCTGCACAAATGTTTTTAAACCCGAGAGGTATTTCCAGCCACCCTATGTCTCAGAAGCATTTTACTTCATGGAGGTGGTGTGAGAGTTTCTGTTGTTGCAATGTTGTTGCAATGTTCGGCAATTGTTTTCAGTAAAACAGTAAATAAATGCAGTCTCAAATAATTTTTTTTTACCTTGGTACTGCCAAACCCAGTTGGAAACTTTACTTGAACAGACTTTCTTTGACTTTTGCCTACTTGTTTGCATGTCCATCACCTCTACCACATCTCATAAGGACTGGTTTGTACTGGAATGTGTTCTTTTAATTCTTCTGTCATGTTTTTTTAATAGTTTTACTGTTAAAGTGCCATGTGATTTTTTTTTTTTTAACTCTTGTGCATCTTTATGTTAAACAAAGGTTTGTCTATGAGACTCAGTATGACAAAGTTGCTATGGTTCAGTTGTACTATGCCATCTGTGGTGTTCTCAGAGACTCAACAAGGTATTTGGAAGAAATAGGAGCACAATAACTTACAGTGGATTTTGATCTGCTTGATGTTAAAGGTACAGATCCTTTCAGTGAAATTGCAGGGAAAAGTTACTATGGGTGTTTGCCAGAGCAGACTGTCCCAGCTGTGTTAGACTGAATAGTCAGACAGTTGATGTAGAGAGCTAATTATAGGTGTAACTGGAGAGGGGAAAGCAGCTTTTCCATCAGCTCTTTTGTGTTTTTACATACTTGTTTACTTCTGGTGACTGATTTGAAAACCACTGTCCCCTGGTGGTTCCTCTGCCCCATTCTATCCAGTGCTGTTCAGACTGTCTCCTGCTCAGAGTTTGCATTGGGGCCGATGGAAAGCATCCAGGTGATGCAGAGTGCAAGTCAAATAAATACTCACCCATCTCTTTTGCCAACCACTGAGTTGTAAAACTATTACAACTTTCAGTGCTTACCTCTGGCTACTGAGATCAGCAGGGAAATATGTGCCTGCTCTCCTCTTCACCTGTAACTCTTTTCAACCTAGGTGCTCGTCCAACCTCAGATCATAAAAACGGATTCCCTGGTCTTGACAACCCTGAAAACAGATGGCAGTCCTGTTATGGCTGCAGTACAGAACCCAGCACTGACAGCACTCACTGCTCCCATTCAGACCACAGCACTGCAGGTACCCTATGGATGTCCTTCCATCCCTCTCCTCACTGATGTTCTTTCCTATTAATGCAAGGAAGAGGTTTGTGCTTTAGTATTCTGCAGTGGTGCAGACAAGAAGGGGTTCTGAGGGCTGTTGTACACACGTCCAGGGCGAGTAATACTCTGTTTCTGTCAAGGCTAAACACACAGATTGTACTGTTTGGCAGCCTTCCCATGGCCAGTAAGCAAAGACCAAGGGCACATTTCTGTTTAACTTTTTCTGGTACTACAAGGAGAGAAATACGACCTAAAAACTCAGTCTAGTTTTTAACTTGAAGCCAAAAGCTTACTTGCTCACAGTACTTGTGGAACTTCCTTTTGCCCCTCAGTAGTGTCAAATAGCAGTATATTAAATGTGATAACTATTTAAACTTCTTTTCAGAGAGCATTTGCAGGGATGATTTGTTGTAATCATTGGAGGTGGCAATTGTGGTTTATGGCCTCCACTTTTAATCAAGTCTTAGAAATTTATGCTCCCAAAGAAACATTTGTTATGATCTTGTGTGTTCTGAACAGATATCTTTGTATAAATATTTGCTGGGGGAGATAAACTTGTCAGTGTGGACCTAAATTTTGACTTATTTTGCAATAGCATGGTATGCTTCTTAGATGCTTATTAGCAGCCAGGCTAAAATCTTCAATTAATCTGCTTGCTTTTAGATGATATTTTCACACAACTTGAGGCTTATGACTAGTTTCTTCTCATGGCTAGCTGCTCTAGGCTAGTTATTATTATGTTTGTCTTTTGACAGAAATAACTCTTACTCTCCTTAGCTACTTGCTTCCCCAATCCTTGGTGTATTTCAGAGAATACATGGGCCTTTCTAATTCTTGCTTTGCTGGATTAAGCAGTCTAAACTTTCTTTCAGTACAGCTGTCCTAGGAGTCCTTCTGCGCAACTGTTCTGGTGGGATTCATCATATTTTATCTCTGAGTACATACTGCTTTAGTTTGCTGTAGATGATCTGTCCTATATCTAGATGCCCAAGTTTCAGCTTTTCATTCTGATATATATCACTCCTTAGTCTTAGTTCCTTATATTAAGGCATTTTTTTAGCTTACGGGGTTTTTTTCCCCTTCATTTAATCAAATTCAAATAAATTTGAACTGCATTCCTCAAGCTAAAGGGTTTTTTTTCCATAGTTGGATCCTTTCTAGCATTGTCATTACTAGTGTCATTGGAAGTAGTGTAGGCTGTTGCTGTTTTCATGACTATTTGTCCAAAGAAAAGGTGGATTTGGACACTTGGAGTGTAAAGATTGTAGGAACAAGGAGGAGCTTTACTCCCTTTCTCTATTTAAGTGGATGAACAGAGCGTAGTATTGGCAGAAGTGTTGGTGCGCTTGGAGAACAAGAGATGTTCTTATTCCACGGTGACCAGTGTGGGAGCCAGAGTGACAGATTTTTCCTGTGTTGCTGTGCCAATGCTTGTGCCAGCTAAGAAAGATGGAAGGAATTTGGCATCTCACACATTTTCTGACCCGTACCAATTTTTCCTGGTTCTTCTTTGTTTACTCCTTCTTCTTTTGCCATCATAAACCTTATCTAAATTGGCTGATTGCTCTTGACACTTGTTATGTGTGGTCTTTGTAGACCCTCGTTGGGAGCAATGGGACCATTTTGACCACAATGCCGGTGATGGTGGGACAAGAAAAGGTGCCTATCAAACAAGTTCCTGGGGGTGTCAAGCAACCTGAACCACCTAAAGAAGGAGAGAGGAGAACAACTCACAACATCATTGAAAAGCGCTACCGGTCATCCATAAATGACAAAATCATTGAGCTGAAGGACCTTGTCATGGGGACAGATGCCAAGGTAAAGATGGGGAATATGCAAATGTGGTGTCATAAATACTTTGTCTTCAGGTGCTCATTTGCTCTACCAAATGAAGCATTTGGGTACATGTAATTGTTAGTAGCATGCACACATGTGTTGGAGTAAGACTGGTGAAAATCACTTGTGCTCAATAATCGTATTCAGGAAGGGTCATCTGTAAAAATATTAGTTTTACTATGCTGGTGGTACTGTTTCTTGAAAATAAGCTATACCTTATGCATTTGTTCTTATATTAGGTCTAACTTAAAACAGGCCCTCTAAGTAGAATATCCAAGTGGATGTTTTGATAACTCTGCCTAACCAGATCTTGCTTCAATTAAGTGTCTTTTCCATGTGACTGCAGTAAGGATGAGGGTTGACAGAGCTTTCCAATTTATTTCCTTTAGACATTGAGCTGTAAAAACTCCTGCTTGCTCAAATATTGGAAGCTTTCTTGCACCACATATTCAGCGTTTGTTCCTACTCACTTTACCTCATGGTGGTGAGGCAGGCAGTGGTATTCTTGATACCTTCTGTGACTACAGCACAAATAATTGTGCTAATGATGTCACCTACTGCTGCTGGAAGTGGAAGCTTTTAAAAACATGGGTAATGTGCAGTGGCTTCATAGTACTTTTGGCTTGTGTTTAGAAGATAAACTTGCCCACTGCTGCTGGAAGCAAGGATTTGCATGGAGATGGCCACACAAGTAAGGCAAGGAGGGAACTACTTATCTCAGAATTTAGCAGCGATCAGGCAGAACTGATCCACTTCATTTACCAACTGTGGTACTTTCAAAGGACTATTTCTGGCTGAAACCTAGGTGTGAACTCCAATGTAATTTGGATGTTAATATGCTTCCGTTGTACTGTTTTTAAAAGATCTTTTAGAGACCTCATCCTTGTGTATCTTTGATACCTTGTCCACAGAGCATGCTCTGCTAAGGGTTCCTTTGCAGCTGCTGAGAGGTCCTTTATACCCTTTTCTTCACCACATGATACAAAGGGTTGTAGTATTCCTACAGGCAGGAGTGATCCTTTGATACTCTTAATATAAACTGCTTTTTGTACATTTAATTCCTTACAGATGCACAAGTCTGGAGTCCTGAGAAAAGCCATTGACTACATTAAATACCTGCAGCAGGCTAACCATAAGCTGAGGCAGGAGAACATGGTTCTGAAGCTGGCTAACCAAAAAAACAGTGAGTTGTGGAGGCTCTGTAGCAGAGGGGAGGCGGTCAGCATGGATGTAGGATGTATCTTGCAGTTTCTTATCCTTGACAGGTTATATTGATAGTGGCCAGTGTTACTCCAGATGATAGAGCCAACGTAAGAGCTACTGACAGGAGTCAGGATGGAGAAATGTGTACATAATGCACTCTGATTTTTTCAGAGCTATTGAAGGGCATTGACCTGAGCAGTCTGGTTGACAATGATGTAGATCTGAAGATAGATGACTTCAACCAGAATGTGCTGCTGATGTCTCCTCCAGCCTCTGATTCAGGATCCCAGGCTGGCTTCTCTCCCTATTCCATTGATTCAGAGCCAGGAAGCCCACTCCTTGATGATGCAAAGGTATTTGTGACTTTATTGCCAAATTCAAGGTATCTCCTTCAGGATATGAAAGAGCTAGAATTTAAATTCTTCTTATTCTCAAGAGTGGAACCAGCAGACATCTGGCAAGCAGATTTGTAGGGCTTAGAGATCCTTTGTAAGAATGAGGAAGATGCATGTGTGTGTTTTATCTTGCTTTAAATTATTGAGACTATTTCCTGAGCTGTATTACCAGAGCCGTACCTTAGCTGCTGGAAGAACTGTGCTTATCCTTCAGCCCCTGTACAGTCTGTGGACTTACAGTGCATGTTTATTATCCAAGGAGCCCATGGCTTTCCAGGATATGTATGTCCAGTGCGTAAAGCAGGAGAACTTGGAAACGGGTGATGGCATCAGTTGTGGTTAATGAAACCATAAGTAATCAGAGTAACAAAACACTGTTAGCTGTCTTCGACTTATGAGTTTGTTTTGTGGATATCACACAAGTGAGTTTCCTGGGAGATCCTCAAAAGAGTAAGAGCAGCAGAGGTTAATCCTAGCCGAACCCAGGGGTACAGTTACAGTTAATACCTGAAATGACTGGACACAGAAGGAAGTTGAAGGCAGTCAAATATTTCAGCCTTATCTTACTAAGCTAAGATAAGCTTTACTGGAGTTCTTGCTCATCTGGAGCTCAAAAGCAAATTTATACATGTTCTGTTTCTCCTTCTTCCCTACCCCTTCCTTGGCATAAACATTTTTCGTGCTCCATAATGGTAAGCACTGGGTTTTTTTCTCCTTTTTCTCTCCATTCCTATTCCCTTGAAGGTTAAAGATGAGCCTGATTCTCCTCCTGTGGCACTTGGTATGGTGGATCGCTCTCGAATACTCCTCTGTGCTCTCACATTCCTTTGCCTTTCCTTCAATCCACTGACATCCCTCCTGGAAGCCCGAGGAACCCCCGAGTCCGACAGCCTGGTGCGCCACGGCTCTGGCAGGAATGTGCTGACAATTGAGTCAGGTAAAAAACTAGGATAGTTTGGGCCACAGAGGATGTCCAGCCTTACACAGTCTCCCAAAAACCCACCTGTAGCTGCAAAGGCTGCCGGTCACGAAGTGGACGGTCGCTGGGGTTCAGCAGGATGAGTTTGTGTGTTCAGGGAGTTGTACGACCTTTGTTTGATGGGTGGGGAGGACCAGTAACTGCAGGGCAGGGCATGGAAGGAGAGCCAACTTGGATATGGCTCCAGTTCACATCCAGTGTTGTTCTTGCATAAAACCAGCTGTGACTCAGTGCAGTGATGTTGAGATGACACCTACTTGTAGCCCAGCAGCCTGGGCTTTTGGCACAGACCCTTGAAAAGTAGTTCAGGTTAAGGGGCATCCTCCTGTCTTCACCAATCTTTGAGGCACATTCACTTTGTTTTTAAGGTAACTGATTTTTAAGGTGACTGATTTTTGTCACTTAATCATAAATTATTACTACAGTGTTGCAATGGAGTCTTGAAACTGGCTTGTTGATACACTCATTCTACAAAATTCATATTAAAATTCAAATTAAAAGCTTAGAAAATTCATAGGTAAAAGTACAGCTTAGGAGAGGGTGGGGGATGCTGTAGGCATACAGTTGTTTTCCTGGCTGGTAAATATGGTTCCTTGGTGTTGCCTTGTAAATTTAACTAAGATTGGAAAATTATACTGGAGTGTTGAGTATCTGTGGGTGTGTCTTACAGCAAAATCAGAAGACAGCTCTTGGAAAACTAAGTGCTCATTCTTTTTTTTTTTTAATACATCAGTCTTGTAAAAATAATCATTTAGTTGGGAATGTTGAGGGTTGGAGTTTGGATGAAGAGGTGTTGGTATAGGTGTTTCCTGATCGAACTGCACTCTTTGCAAAAGCTGCTTAAATATGTGGCAAGCATAGCAAGACATCCTTTGTGGTCCACGCTCGTCATGTTGCCAGGCTTTTGGTATCCAGGTTAGATTTTAATTTTCCTTTTTGGGGTATCCATTGTAGATGCAGCTGGTTGGTTCGGTTGGATGATGCCCACCCTAATCCTGTGGCTTGTGAATGGAGTGATTGTACTGAGCGTGTTCATAAAGCTCCTTGTGCACGGAGAGCCGGTGACCCGGCTGCACTCAAGGTCCTCGGTCACCTTCTGGAGGCACCGCAAGCAAGCGGACCTGGATTTGGCACGGGTAAAGTTGACTTCTCATTTTGCATCAAATGCATCTTTTAGGTGGGATTGTGGGTAAATGTTCCCCAATGAGGCAGTGGCTTGGCGCTTTCAAGGGCATGGTATTCCTTGAGTGGATCATCCTGTGTGATTTCAGAAAAGCTGTTGCCAGGTTGTTCTGAGCAGATTACTGTCCTACTCAGCCTAAGTTAGTGAGGCGTGGAAGCAGTGGAAGAGGCTCCTAACTTCTGTCCTTGTTGCTAGCTACTGCATGTTGTATCAATTTTTGGCAGCAACATCTTGGATTTTGTCCAGAATCTGGCCTCTGATGTGTCTGTCTGTCTGCTGTCCTTCAGCCTCTTGGAAGTCCTCTTTATTGTTGAGGAAACGTTTGGCTTTTGATACGTGGACCCTGAAATTGCCATGGTGTTTGACAAGACAGGAAACTCCTTTCATCTAGTGCTGATGTGTCTCACAGGCAGTGCAGGATCAGAACCATGTGTAGAAAGTACGTTTAGGGCCAGATTCCAAGCTAGTGTAAACTGATGTTATGTTTTCAGTTTCTATGTTGATGTCCCTCTGCTAAAGATCTTGTCCTGACTTGCACCCAGTTTGTCTTGCTCTCAGTGCCAAGGAGGTGCCAAAGTGTCTCTGATAGTGATTTTTGTTGCTGAACCTTTCATTGTGTCATTTGCAGGGTGATTTTGCTGCAGCTGCATCAAACCTGCAGACTTGCCTGTCAGTACTCGGACGAGCACTGCCAGCTTCCCGCCTGGACTTGGTCTGCAGCCTGTCCTGGAATGTGATCCGCTATAGCCTGCAGAAGCTGGCACTGGTGCGGTGGTTGCTGAAGAGGACTTCTCATCAGTGGCGGGCAAGGGAGGCCACTGCAGGATTCGAGGACGAGGCCAAGACCAGCGCTCGGGATGCGGCCCTAGCATATCACAAGCTCCATCAGCTCCACATAACAGGTGAGAGCAGAGGTGGCAGATCTGCTGTCCGGTTTTCCTGAATGAGGGGACACAGAGCTGATCCTGGAGCATACAGGGAGAGCACTACAGCCTCTCTTGTCTGGGAAGGCTGCTGTTAGAAATTAGCCTGACAAATTTTAGGAGCCACTTACTAAAACACAACAGGTTCATGCAATAAAAAACCTCTGTAAGAACAGCTGAAACAACAGCAATGTAAGTTTCTCATGTCAACAAGTTCTTGCTGTTTCCTAAGGACAGTAGCCCTGCAAATTATGGTAGTATTTAGGAGCTGGTACTACTGATAAAAAATTAACACTTTTCCTTCTCCTGCTGGTATAGGTAAACTTCCCTCCAGCTCGGCTTACTCAGGCTTGCACATGGCATTGTGTGCTGTGAATCTGGCTGAGTGTGCAGAGGAGAAAATCCCACCCAGCACAATGGCAGAAATCCACCTGACGGCTGCAGTTGGCTTGAAAACCCGCTGTGGAGGCAAGCTTGGTTTCCTAGCGGTGAGTTGTGTTATCTTCCCCGATCACACGCTCAAGCAGAGATCTAGGAAAGCTTGGAAGCTGCCATTGCTGTATCTTGGAGAGGGCATCTACTAGCACTACAATTATAGTATGACCTGCAATTATGATAACGAGCTGTAATTATGATATGATCTTTGTCCTTGGTGGTGCTGTTCTTTCCCTAGATATTGTTCTCAATCTTGTCCTCTTCTTTCGCCAGAGCTACTTTCTAAGCCAGGCTCAGAGCCTGTGCAGCTCGGAGCGAAGTGCCATTCCTGACTCGTTGCGTTGGCTGTGCCACCCCCTGGGACAGAAGTTTTTTGTGGAGCGAAGCTGGACGGTGAAGTCTGCTGCAAAGGAGAGCCTGTACTGCACACAAAGGAATCCCGGTGAGAGACACTCCCAAGTGTGTGGCATCCCAGCACTTTGAGCCTGGCAGTCTCTCCGCTCTTGTCTGGGACAAAAGCGGGTATCATGTTTGAGAGCGTGTTCTTTGATCCCCACTCTGCTTGTGGTTCTGATGGGTGAGAGGGCATGAGGAGCTGAGATGTCTCCTCAGCCTGCAGGGTCTGGCTTGTCTCCCTTTGTATCCTGCAGTGTGTCATACTGCTTGTCTCTTTATCTGCTGGAATTCAACCCAAAGGTGGCCCTGAATGTCTGGGCTTTGGCTTTGGAGTAGCTCAAGGTTTATCCTCTGCAGAGCAGTGTCCTCACTGTTTTGCTGAGAGGCTGAAGTGCCAGAGGGATCTTTGGCCACAGGCTGCAGCTTTGCAAGTGGATTGAAAGGATAAAAAAGCCCTAAAAACTTAGTCTCTAAATCATTCCATTAGTTTCTTGAGAATTCCCTCTACTATTCTTCCTCATGCTCTTTCCTACATTTTGATTCCTCTTTGAGTGTATTGGGAGGTGTCTACAGTGATACACAAGTTAAATGGTTTGGTTTATCCTTGTTCTCTAGCGGATCCCATTGCACAAGTCCATCAGGCGTTCTGTGAGAACCTGCTAGAGCGAGCAGTGGATTCACTTGTGAAGCCTCAGACTAGGGAAGAGGTAGCGGGACAAGAGGAGGAGGAGTCGTGGTGAGTATATGTGGCCCACTGGGCACTGCTGGCCACAGCAGCAGGCTCTGAGGCAGAGCTCATAACCACTGACTGAGTGCTCTGGGGCAAACTGGGTGGTTAGTCCTTGTTAAAGGCTTGGAATGACAACACTAGTCTGACCACCACAGTTTATTAGCAGAGCAAGCTCTGCCTCTTTGTATTAGAACCTCTCAAGTCAAAGGTGAACCTGGGTGTGGTGGGGATTTCTGGTGTTAGCTGGGGTAATACTAGTTGATGGCTTAACTAAATGGATGACACTTCCTCTGCTGAGACAAAGTTTAATATTTCGGAGGACTAAAATTTGCATGCACCTACCTCTTCTATAGACCAGGACACATATCCAGGGCTTTTAGAGCGTGAAGGCCTGGCTTGTCAGAGAGTGAACCCACCAGCTTGCTACTTTGTGCATGAGTGTTCTTCTGACTGAGTGCGACATTTACCCGCAGTAAAGAATCAAACAGGCATGTGACAAGAGCCGGAAAGATGATGTTGAACATAATTGTCATTGTCTCTAAGCTCTGACTAAATGAAAGGGGAAAATAGATTGGAAACAGCAGCTTTTTGTATTGAACCATGTCCAACTTTCTCCTGGATGCCACGGGAAGCAGGACCCCAGCCTTTGCTAGTAATTCACCACCATTTCTAGCTGATCTCCAGATATGCTGGCACCAGACAAATGTTACATACATATTTGGGAAGCTCTGTACTTACCCTGTCCCCAGAAAGTAATGGGTATGGGTAAAAATTCTCAGATAGAAGATAACCCAGTTTCCCTACCTATGTAGGAAAAATACTCTACCTTTAGCTTTGAGTTTTTTCCCAATCTTGTCTGTTTTCTAGCAGAGAAGGAGCACCCGTTTGGTTTAATTGCTTGTGATCAGACGCTGCTGTTGAGAGAAGGCAGCAGGATTTGTATAAGGGAGGTGGATTGTCACTATGCTTGTGGGAGTCCTGTCTCCTCATGGGAAGGAGAATTAAAATAGCTGTTAGTAAAACAGCAAGTCTATTAGTCTATTAGTAAAATAGCAAGCTTTTTTGTCCCACTCTAGGAGTGGGAGCTCAAGATCTTCATCTGTAACATGTCCCAGTAAATTAGGTCATTGCTGCATATGCTATTTTCTCTGACCAGTGCTGAGAACATGCTGTCACTTCCATTCGTACATATTTGCATATATGCAAATAATCAGAGAAGTGTGGTTCAGCCTCTTTTGGAGGCAGTGATTGAAAAGGATCCTGTAATCAACTTGTGACATATGTCTATGTTTGAGGTGAGACTTGAGGTTAAATCTAGTTCTGTGCTCGTGGTCATGAAAGGGGAGATGTGAAGCTGTTCCTCTCAGAGCATCACTCTGCACTTCTACTTATGGGGTGGTCTCTTCAGTCCAGCAGTGCTGTGTTACTTGTAGAGCTTGAACTTTCTGTGGGCTTAATGGGTCAGCACTGTTTAAACGTGACTTGTGAACGAGAAGTGCCTTGGTATTTTCTGTTTGACAGCATAGTAAAGATCTGCCTTGTTCCTTGTTTCAGTGAATTCTCAGGTGCCATGGAGTACCTGAAATTGCTCAACTCTTTCTTGGACTCAATGGGAAGTGGAGCCCCACCCTTTGCCAGCAATTCTGTACTCAAGTCTGCCCTGGGTAAGTCTGGCAGAACTGAAGCTCTTTCAGATGCAGGATCTACTGCCAGTACAAATTCCCTCTCCCTACCACCTCTCAAACTCTAGTCAAGGAGAAATCCGGTCCTTGGAGTGAGGCCTGATTGCATGCCAGTGTGGTACCACAGCTCAGACTGGAAGAAAGTGATTAAGAAGGCTTATAAATTTGGCTTTGTGTTCTAATGCTGAGTGCCCAGCCAGGGACTGCTGCTATTTGTATTGTTGGGCAATATTTTATTTCCAATCTGAACCCTGTGCCCTCACCTGAGAGGTTGCTCCTAGCAATGCAAAGCAAGAGGAAGGTGGAGCATATAAACAAACATAGCAGCATTGCAGCTGAAGTACAGGAAGGGTTTTTTTCCACTTAATTACCTATTGAACTGGGTTGCCCCCACTTTCACAGTGGCTGTCGGATATATTCCTCAATCTCCAGAGACCTGCAGATTTGGAGGCAAGCTCTGGGCGTATATTGGGAGGTGCTTGTTATGGTCCTTTGGTGTATATTTAGTGGGACAGCAAGGGCTGCAGAATCCCTCTGAGCCATGTGCTCATCTGGGCTGGGTTGGTAACAGGCTGCTGGAGTATTTGTTTTGCTTGGTGTTGGTACAGACAGCACCTGGCAGCTCACTGGGATGCTAGTGCAGGTTTAGACATGGACTAACTACTGTACCTAAAATGTGTAGACCAAACATAGTAGGAAAACTAAATCATTATTTTTTTAAAGGGAAGTCTGTGCTTGGGTCAATATTGCCATATAACTGAAAAGTGGGTTAGAGTAGCAGAACATATGGCCTTTGGCTCTAAGCAGGCTTTGGGAAGTTTTTGAGGGCATGTTAAATAATGAAGGAAATAATATAGGGAACCTGATGTACTGTCTTGATGATGATTAGTGCCAACCATGAGTGTATACATGAGCAGGGTTGTTATTTTGGGGTGGTGAGTGGAGATCATTGTCAGGAAGGAAGTCAGCAGATTTCTAGACAAGTTGGTGGGATACATTCTTGTTGACAAGATACAAACATGCCATCCAAACCTCTGCTTGCAGTCAGATGTAGGATGTTCGCTGCCAAGTTCCTTTGTGTTCTTGCAGCACATTTCAGCATTCACATGGATGGGTGAGTTCCTGTGGGATCAGTTTGGGCTCATTAGCATCAATCCCAGCAGAAGGTGCCGGCAATGGCCTGTGATACCTGTCCACTTCTGCAAGTGTGAGGGAGCCAGGTGTGCTCTCCTGGGCTGCAGCTGCTGGTTCTGTTTTGCAGGTCCTGACGTGGTGTGCCGATGGTGGTCAGCAGCCGTGGCTATGGCAGTCGCTTGGCTCAGAGGGGATGATGCAGCTGTGAGGTCACATTTTGCAGAAGTGGAGCGCATGCCAAAGTCCCTGGAGATGTCAGAGTCCGTAGGCCTCATACAGTTTTCAAACTGCTGCTCCTTCTAAACAGGGGTGACTCCTTCCCTTAATGCTGTCCTGTAGGGTCCTACCTATCTGTGCCCTGGAGCTGCAGTCTCTTGTGCTCTGCAAGTGCCAGTGTGCTCAGCAGTTCATGTGTAGGTCAAGGCTTGCAGACTGACAGCAAAGCTGTGGACTGGAAGTCACAGTCATAGTTGCTTCTTTAGGGATGTCTTTCGGCTTTGTTCTAATTGCACAGTCTCCCACCTTCCAAAATCAAACAAAATTCACATGATGATGGAAAGGATGGTGTCACCATCTCTGTTCTTTTGCACTAGAGAATCTTTGCCAGCTTTCTCTCATTTCTCTGTGCTGTCTGTGTAGGTGAGGAACAATTGCTGTCTTTTTTCTGTCTGAGAAGTGATGATATCTCTTGAAGGTGGGAGAGTGAAAGCTGATGCTGTGGCAGCATGACATGGTATTGCTTGAAAGCAACCTGCTTTATCTTTCAGGAATGCCCTGGTGAAAGCTACCTTCTACATGTGTAAAGCCATGCAGGCCTCTCTGTCTGGGAAGGCAGATGGACAGCAGAGCTCTCTGGGTCACTGTGAGAGGGCCAGCAGTCACTTGTGGAACAGCCTCAACATGAGCAGTGGCATGTCCAGCACTCTCCTCAACAATGTAAGCGTTCTACATCCTGGGATAACACATGGTCTGTCTTGGTTGTAAGGTTGGTCTTGCTGCAGGTGTGTCACTTCCCTGTTGTAGCTGCATTCTCCATTCACGCTCTGTATTGTGGGATTAGAGGGGAGACTTCTTCCCTATCCTTGAAAAGAGCATTGCCATTGTTCTATTTCTGCCGTATGGGGGAGCAGAGTCTCAAGTACGTTGTCATCTCCCTGGGCACAGTGTCAGCTCTCACTCCTCTTGTGCCAGTAGCTGTCACCCCTTTCTAGTGCTTTGACCAGTTTGAATTTGGCCCTGCATAGATGGAAAGTATCCATCTCTCCTCCAGGTCAAGTTGGTGATACCTGTAAAACAGGACATCACTAGGTCGAGTCTGCTCTGTTTCAGGCCACACTTAGGAATGTTTGAATCATCTGACACGGAAGTGTGACTGTGCTGTGCTACTCCTGAGTTTGTGTGGGGCTTGTTTCTCTTCTTTTCAGGATTACATAAAGCTGGAGCTTCCCTCCATGGCATTTGGGATGTGTTTCTGGTCCCTTTCGTCGTTGCTGGGTGGCAGCTGTAGTGCATTGTAGTTGCATTGCATGTTGTGGCAGTGACTGTGCAATGTTTCTGCAGTGCAGTACAGAGGCACTCACCGTTCAGCAGCACAGGCAGAGAGCCCTCCCAGAGCCGGGAGCGGTGCTAGGGGGCAGCAGCAGATGGGGAAAAAGGGTTTGGCAGCTGCTGTCTGCTGTGCCAAGACTGCCTCTTTTTTCTCTGCAGGTAGCATGGCTGTCTTTGCTGTTTCCCACTAGTTAGCATCACTGTTTGGGCAGGAAAGCCTTTGCAGGAGGCTGTGTTTCCATGGGATCCGTTTATTAGCATTGATCCTAGTGAAAGATGCAGGCAAGGGCATGTAACATTGATGCAATGAGCCCTTGGCACATGGTTCCTCGAGGTCTTGGTCAAAAGATGCCACTTGGGCAAAATGCAAAGGCCTGCTCCCTTCAGTGCATTGTGGTAGGGTGACACAGCGGGAAGGGCAGGGGAGCCCCCCAGGTGGGCAGGAGGTGCCATGTCTGCCTTCCCTTCCGTGTCAGCAGCCGTGTAGCTTGTTACTCACCCAATGCTATGTGTTACTAAAAGTATGTGCCCGGGCATCTTGGCTCTTGCAGATGATCCAGCTGCTGGCCTGTGACTTGCTGCTCTCCCTCCGCACCAGCCTGTGGCAGAAGCAGGCGAACGCCAGCCAGGCACTGGGTGAGACCTACCACGCCTCGGCCCCCGAACTGACGGGCTTCCAGCGCGACCTTGGCAGCCTGCGCAAGCTGGCCCACAGCTTCAGACCCGCCTACCGCAAGGTGATGGCTTGCCTCTCCCGCCTGCTCCACCTCCAGCTTACCTATAGCCCTTCCTGGGGGTGATGGGAAGTTGATGCCCTTGGAAACATAGTGTGTATGTGAGCTTGCGTGGTTTGGATACTTGGAGTGGGATGCACTTCCAGTACCAGCCTCCATACTTTCTGTTGGTGGGTGATGAGGGAGGCTCCCGTGGGAATTCAGTGCATGTGGAGAAGTATTCACTTTAGTTTCTGCATAGAAAACCATCAGCACATGTGTATTGCCAAATACCATGGCATCCTGTCTATTAAGGTGGCTTCAGACTGGGTCTGTTCCTCTGGGGAGTGTGGAAGGAAGCTTCCTCAGCTGTGTTGGCTCTGCTGGGTAGCTGGAGGGTCAGATGCCTTCCGCATCTGTAGAGCCCCAGGTGCTTTTCTGGGCATTTCCTCGCTTCTGTTCAGTTCATCTAGTTTTAAGCCTCTGTAGAGGAAGTAGAGTCTAATACTTGGACATGAGAGTTGTCCTGGTATTGTCCAAACTCTGGATTTCAAGGTTTGAAGCTGTTACTAAAGCACTGCGCTAGGAGCGTAGGTTGAGAAATCCTGCCTGGACCACAGTACCAAAGTTTGCTCTCAGATTTTTCTACCCTGTTCCCTGCTCTCAATCCTTCCCCTTTCCAGGCCACTCAGTTAGGTGTCAATTTTTTTTCCCCGTCCTCATGGTTGTCCTGACCTGCAAATTTCCTAGAGACAGGTGGAAAGATGAGGGAGGAGCGTGGAAATGGGTCTCTGTTTTTGTCAAGGTGTCAGTGCTCTGCTCTTGAAATGTGGTGACTGAGGGATGACAGTTCAGCCACACCATCGTCCCTGTGCCAGCCCACCTCTCATCTTCCATCCTTCCCTCCCTTCCAGGTCTTCCTCCACGAGGCCACCGTGCGCCTGATGGCAGGTGCCAGCCCTACCCGTACCCACCAGCTGCTGGAGCACAGCTTGAGGCGGCGCACACCCCAGAGCAGCAAACAAGGTCAGCCCTGGGGTCCAGGCTGCAACCCACTGCCTGTGGGGCTGGGAGGGGGCAGCGCTTGGGCAAGGTGTGGGGGCATAGATACAACCTGCAGTGTCTCCTGCTGTGTCAGGATAATGAGCTCCCATCAGCCTGTGACTCAAGGCAGTGCTTCTGCCATGTTCTCTACAAGCCAGCTAACGTGAGCTGCCAGCCCTGGGCTGGAGGTGTCAGCGAACACGCTGGAAAACATTTGCCTTCATGGAGCTACACATGCACAAAACTTGGCAGTCTGGGGTTTGGAGCAGTCAGTGCAAAGGCAGAAGCTGGGAATTCTAAAGGGAAGAGCCAAAAGATGAAGGATATGAGGGAATGGGCAAATATGCATGCCAATGTTGGGATGAGCCCTAGGAAGTGAACTGACAGGAACTGACTCTGTAGAAGAGTCTGATAGTTCCTACCTGACTCTACCTCTGCATTTTCTCCTCTGCTAGCCTAAAGGCCCTCAGGGTGCCCCCTGCTCTTGGCTCAGCCAGGGAATGCCAGCCAGAGAAGCCTGTGCTTGGTGGTGGCAGTTTAGGTCCTGTGTGGTGGGATTTTCTCATGCAGGTGGTAGCTCTGTTACGAGTTTTCTCTCTTTACTGTTTGCCCATAGGTGAACTGGACACATTGCCTGGCCAAAGGGAGCGAGCCACTGCCATCCTGTTGGCCTGTCGCCATCTCCCCCTCTCCTTCCTGTCCTCGCCGGGCCAGCGAGCGGTGCTGCTGGCCGAGGCTGCCCGCACCCTGGAGAAAGTGGGGGACAAGCGCTCCTGCAACGACTGCCAGCAGATGATCGTCAAGCTCAGTGGGGGCACGGCCATTGCTGCCTCCTAACGCTGGCATGGGTTCCCTTTGTGCGAAGACGGCCTGCTTGAGCATCAGCCTGGACTTCCCTTCTGGAGCTTAGAAAAAGTGCTAGGTTAGGGCTGTGCTGGTGGGATCAGGATGGGGTGGGACAGGGAGGGAGGGTTTTGGGTTTGATTTTTTTCTGAACTTGCCCCAGGTTTAGCTTTACTAGCCTCCTTGCTTGTTCTCAGGCACTGCAGCAGGAATCTGTCTAGTTGTGGTTTTTGTCACTATGCCTGGGGCTGTTGAGAAGCGCTGCCCTGACACAAATCACCCGTCCCTGCTTGGGAGAGAACCCCACAAAAGCCCATGGCATAGAGAAGTGGCACATCCCGCGTCTGTCCTCAGGGGTATTTTGTTCCCTTTCCAAACACCTCTGCAGAAAGGAAACTCTGGGGAGGGCAGAGGATCTGTTCAAGCCTTGTCCCATGGGGTTGCTGGGGCCTAAGGCTGTTCCCAAAAGAGAGGGGAAGGCACCAGCTTTCCTTGAGTTGTATGTCAGGAAACTGCAGCCCCCTAGACCCAACTTACCTAGGTGCTCTGGGAGTATCGCTTGGGGCCAGTACTGCCTGGAAAATTTCTCTACGGTTTTTATACAGGTTTTTTTATAGGAGTGTTTGTGGCTTTACAAGAACATGGGGAACAATGCAGCAGATTTCCCTTCCCTTTGGCTTCATGCGTCGTTTCCTGTGATAGCTGCCTCCGGTTTTCAGCAGGGCCTGTAGCAGCCTGCAACAAGCAGAGCCTGGTAGAAGACCTTGGCATCCCTGGTCATCTGATGCTGGGTGGCAGCAGAGGTGGGCATGCTGTGCCCTGCACTTGGCATGAAGGGTGAATGCTTCCTTGGTGCCTTTTTGTTGATGCAGAAACAATTTTTAGAAACAGTTTTTTTATTTTACTCAACTCCCAGTCCCAGAACTTGTCTTCAGGTGTTTCTCCTTACCTTTTCCAACTGCTCCACAGCTCCTGCAGGATTTGGGAGGCACTGGTTCAGGGTGCAAGTCTCCCAGCTTTGTTACTGTTGCTATTCCGAGCAGTTTGACTTGCAGGTGTTGAATTGCCTGTGACTTTCCAGGAGTAGGAGGTGGATTTGGGACAGCGAGAGAACGGTTTGCCCTCTTTCTCTCTGCCTTTCCTGTTGCATCTCTCCAAAGTGCAGAGTGGTTGCCCTCTCACGTGTGCGTATGTGGAAACCAGCCTTTGGCAAGTGGGCATTGCTTTTTCTCCATGTGTACAGCCAGCATGTTCTCCATGTTGGCAGCTCGAAGCATTTAGATACAGGCAGCCATCCAAACCCATCCTGTCCCAATCAAGCCTGTACTGCCCAACTCCTGCAAACTTGGACTGTTTTGCAAGAAGCTTTTACACATATCCAGCTCTTGCAGAGAGGCATGAGCTCCTTCAAAATGAGAGGAAAAAGAGGCTTGTGGTTTCCCTTTGCACAGGGTCTTCTGGCATCTGGGAGGGCCATATCATGTGCTACAGTAATTTAACACAGGTAATGCTAGCCCTGGAGTTGCCCAGCTTCAAGAAGATAGAAACTGGGGCCAGGAGAAACCCATCTGCCAGCAAAGCCTCTTCCCTGTGATGTGGTCTGTAGCTGTGGACAAAAGTGTGGGGACCAGAAGGTGTTTACGTCCCTCGTTGACTTTATTTGGGGAATAGCTGGTGGCCACCTAGCTGCAATGGCCAGTACTGTCCTACTGGCTGGGGTGTCCCTTGCTTCCTGGAGTTGGTGGTTGGAGGGGGGAGCTCATTATTTGAGGGGAAGAGATTGCTCTCAAGGGTGTCAGATCAGTGTAGGGGATGCTCTGGTGGCAGCAACTTCGGCTTTGAGCAGCTACCCTGAGTGTGCAGAACAACTCTTGAGTTTGTACACATTTTGATTGGTCATTCCCAAGTTCCCTAGCTTATCAGTGATCCTATTTCAGGGGGTAGGTTACTTCTTCCTGGTTTTTTTCTTCTTCCATGGCTCTCATGCTGTCTTCCTTGTCATGGAGTTTTTTCCTGAAAATACAGAAACTCCTTGCCTGTGGCAACCTCTGAGTTATCTTGCATTTCTCCAAGTCTGTGTGTAGCACGTGGGCAGTTCTGTGCTTTAGTGAAATGGGAGATAAGGCTTTGGGAAAGCAGTGACACTGAGGTTTCACTTTGTCACTAATGATAATCTGAGCCCTGGGGCCTGGGCCGCAGGGAGTACTGGCTGGGCCAGGAGCTGAGAGAAGCTGTTGGGCTGAAACCCAGATAGTGAATAGCATGAAGCACCAAGGGTCCTAGCATGGCTGAGATGTCTCTGCCCCCTCCAGAGTGAGGGATCTTTGGCCTGTTTTTTTCTACACTGTTCAAAAATTTGCTGTCTATCTGTCCCTACAACTTTTTTTATATGTGTGTGTGTATATACTGTAACTTTTTGGTTTGTGGGTGGGAGGAAATTGTTTTATTGATTATGTGAAGAAAGTCTATTTATCCACATGGAGTTCAGAATAGGGATGCTTTGTGATATGAGATGCAACTGGTGGTGGGGAAGTTCCCCAGGGAACATATCTGCTGTCTGAAAGCCCTGTTCCAGGGCTTGTGAACATCTGTTACCTAATAAAGATGAATGTTACCACCACCTCCCACCTGCCCTCTTTCTCTTAGCTCTATTCATCCCACCCAGCAAGCTGCTCTTAAGCAGAGGTGAGCTTGAAAAGTCCTTTAGAGACATAAAATCTCACAGGCGCTTTGGGAAGCTGTCAGTCCTTTGTCCAGATAACCCAGAAAACAGAACTGTACGGCTTGCAATGAAAGTCCCTTGGTGGAGCAAGTGTGGTGTCTCCATGCTCCTCTGGAAGCAACTCAAGAGGATGATGGCTTGAGCAGAGCCAAGCAAGGTGGAGCTGGGCCAGAAGCCTGCAATTTTAGGACCTTCTCTGTGGGAGGAAGGCAGTTACCTGACCTTGCTTTAGAACAATGTCCTTTTGCTCCATCTCTCTGTTTCTCTGCTCCCCCTGGTAAAACTCTGTCAGAACCATTAAACTTCAGACAGAGGAGATACGGTTTTTGTGCAGCTGCTTGAAGGGTTTTGCAGTTTGCTCTGGAAGCTGTGTTCCCACCATGTCCCCCATTGCGGGGGGTTCCCCAGGCCCTGTGGGGGAGAGGGCTTCGTGCCCTGCTGGCCCGGGGGAAGGTTTTGTGAGCAGTGTGAAGTTCCCCAGCCAAATCGCACCAAGGCCATACAGTTTAACGTGTTGTTTATTGATAAGGTGGAGGGTGAGGGCTGTGGGGAAGGGAGGAGGCTGGGGAGGGAAAGGGGCTGCTCAGGCTTTGCTGGCAGCATGGGGGCGGTGCTTTGAGTCAATTGCTCTTCCCCACACCTAGTCAGAGGAGCCAGGTGGGGGGTTGCCTGTTCCCAGTCTGTCCAGCATTAGCCCCCATCCCCTGAGCAGGGTACCGCTCTGCCAGTGTGTCCCCGGCTCAGCCTCTTCCGGGGGTGGGCTGAGAAAGCGTGGAACTTGTTGCCCAGATGAGTCCCCAGTGCCTCCTCGATGGTGAAGTGCAGCTGAAAGTCCCCATCTCTGGGGCCGGGAAGGACGGCGGGTCTCCCGCTCCGGCCAGCGTCGCAGTTTGTGTGATGCTCTCCTCCGATGGGCTGCCCCCGATGGCGCTGCCCGTCAGACGGTGACCTCGGTCTTGCTGTTGGTGGCGAGGTGCCGGGGGTGCTGCCCGTACAGCGAGGTGGAGGGGCCGAAGGCCTCGGGTGGCCCCTCAGGACGCAGGGTGGCCAGGCCCGGCCGGTGGGGGCCGCGATGGGGGCCCCCCTCCCAGCCCCCTGGGAAGGCCAGACCCCCTGGCACCTTGGGGCCCTTAGCCTTGGGCAGGGGGCAGCCCTCAGCCAGCACCGGGGTCTCAGCTGGGAAAGTCAGTGTGCTGGCAGGAGCTGGCTCCAGCCCTCCGAACCGCCTGTAGAAGTCCTCGGTGGCACTCTCTGTGGGGACAGGCGTGCAGTGTCAGCCCTCCAGGGACACCCCCTTCTGCTGGCACGGGAGGAACAGGGAGGGTGCAGTGGTGGGGAAGGCTGGGATGGGGCTGTAGGGGGGATTCTGGGTACTAATTGGCTGGGGGGGATATTGGCAATGAACTGGCTGGCCAGTGCTTTTGGGAGATCCCAGGAAACCGATTGCTGGGCAGTGCAGTGAGTCCGTGTGGAGCCTGAACCCTGATGGGGTGGGCAGTGCTTCAGGTCTGTGTGGGATCCTGGGTGCTGGTTGACTGGGAAGCGCAGTGAATCCGTGGGGGACCCCAGCAACTGACTGGCTGGGCAGCACAGCAGGCTGGTGGAGTGATGGAGGAGCTGCAGAGCAGCCACCCCAGGAGCATTTGGTAACTGGGATACTTGTCCTGCCTCTGCCCCTTTGTGAGTCCCGTGCCCCTCCTCACTTGGTTTTTGGGGTCAACAGGGCCCATGCCCCCGGCCACCATCCCACCCCACATGGCAGCAGCACTCACCTCCAACCTTGAGGCTGGTGTAGGAAGTGTAGTCCGGGGCTGACAGGGCCAGGCTGCTGGCCAGTGGCAGGCGCTTGCCGTGGCTGTGGGGCCGCCCCAGTGAGGGGGCAATGGCCACTGCGTTGTTCAAGGGTGGCTTGTCTGGAGGGGCAGAGATGGGTAGGGGCTCAGCAGTAGGCTGTGCCCTCCTGCTGCCATTATTCCCTCGAGGGAACTTATTTTTCCCCACCACACCAGTGCCTTACCTGTGCTGTTTCTGGGGGGCCCCCGGGCCAGCCCTTCACCCAGCGGGACCTGCACAGCCCCCATGAGGCTGTCCATGTTCTCAGAGGGGCTGTGGCCTGGCTGCTTCAGCAGATCTGTCAGTGTCCTGGAGAGGGGGTGAAGGGCTGTTAGAACAATATCCTGCTCCCCTGGGACACCTAATGCATCCCAGCCCTGAACTCCACTTTTTGAAGGCAGAGCTAGGCAGCCTGGGAGGCAGGAAAGCCCCACTTGTAGGAGTGCATCCAGTGTGCACCCAGGCTACTAATTAATCCAGCTTTTGCAGGAGGGCTAACAAGTCTAACAACGAATTGGGATCCGGCTGGGGCTGAGCCCTCCCAGAGCCAGGGGCATCAGTGGGTAAGAGTGGTGAGGGAGATGCACGTGTTGGAGCGGGCTGAAAGGGTACGATGAACTGAGAAGGAGGAAACTGATCTGATGGAAGCGGGAGCAACACCTCTGGGATGCTCCCCTGGAGTGAGAGCCTAGTGGAAGAGGGGAGAGAAGGCAACACCTCCCCTCAAGTCCCTTTGAAACAGAGAAGACCCCAAGGAAGGGATTAGAGAGGCCACTTGCGCCCCTTCGGGAAAGGAAATAAACTAGTGGCAGCCTCTGGCTCAGGCGCTGTCTGTGCATAACACCCTCCTTGTAAGTAACAGCATTAAACATTAAACACCATTACATAAGATAGAGCCCTATTTCGTTTAACATTCATGGGTAGAGATTCTGCAGTCCCACCACAGCGCACTGGCAAATGCCAAAGCGAGGCATGCTGGCAGTGCCGGAGCAGGGCACACTGGACATGCCAGAGCAGGACACAGCAGCAGAGCCAGAGCAGGGCACACTGGACATGCCGGAGCAGGACACAGCAGCAGAGCCGGAGCAAGGCACGCTGGTAGTGCCAAAGTGGGGCACAGCAGCAGTGCTGGGGCAAGGTACACCAATGGCGGTGGTGCCAGAGGAGGGTACAACAGCAGTGATGGAGGAAGCACATTGGCAGTGCTGGAGCAAGACCTAGCCACTTGCCACTGCAGCCTTTGGCAGCAAGTCCCAGGACAGGATGGGATGCTCCTGCTGGCGCAGGGCTTTGTGATGAGAAAGCACACATTCCCCCTGCAGAGACCATCTCTGCATGACTGCAAGAGTGCAGGGGTGTCCACTCAGGGCTTTTTTTGGCTTGCTAATCCCCAGCTCACTGTCAGCATGCCTCGGCCTCGAAGGCTCTGGCTGGCTCACAGACACACACCGTGAGCTGACGGTTAGCGAGTGGTTGGATGATAAAACAGCAGATTAAACTCAACATGCATAAATGCAAATTGCAGAGGAAGAGGGGAATAATCCTGACTTGGTAGATGTGTCAGCTCATGGCACCAGAGTGCTCAAAAACCTAGCGAAAGTGATGCTTGAATTTCAAGGAAAAGCAATGAGAACAAGGGAGAAAGCAATGAATTGTCATAAGCATCGTGGGGGATGCTTATGCTTGTGGGGACCTGCAGGAGCCTTTTCCCTCCCAGTTTGGATTCAGTCAACATCACAGGGCAGGGGGAAGAGCAAAGCTACAACTTGCCCTGTGGGTTAATTTCATATCATTCTTGGGAAGCTTAATCTCCAGATGGGCCAAGAGAACCCTGATAGTGCTGAAGAAATTGAAACAAGTGAGGAGCAAACCCTGGCAGCTGACCAGCTGGAAGGCAGCTTGGCGGAAAAGGGCCTGGGGATCCTGGTGGACACCAATTTGACCATGAGCCAGCAGACTGCCCTTGGGACAAAGGCGCTGAATGATTTCCTGGTCTACATTAGGCAAGGTGTTGCTAGTACTTTCCTCTCTGCTCAGCACCGGTAAGGCCACACCTCTGGAGTGCTGGCTCCAGCTCAATACAGGAGAAGCATGGATGTATGGGAGAGAGTCCAGGGAAGGGACACAAAGATGGGACTGGAGCATCTTTTATATGAGAGAGCTGAGACTGTTCAACCTGGAGAAGAGAAAGTTTTGGGGGATCTTACCAATGTACATGAGTATCTGAAGGGAGGGTGCAACTAGGACAGCGTCAAGCTGACAAGAGGTGACAGGTGCAAACAGAAACAGGAAATACTGTTTAAACAGAAGAAACTTTTTTTTTTTTCCTGCAGGAGTAGTTGAATGCTTGACCAGGCTGCCTGGGGAGGCTGTGGCATCTCCATCCTGCAGCTATTCAAAGCCTGCAACTTCCCAGGAACCTTCCTGCAACAGACTGACCCAGCCAGGGTTCAGGCCACGGATGCTGCATTTGGAGAAACTCTGTGCACAAGCCTGGTCGGGCAGTGGGCTGTGCCTAGTCAGGGCAGGGGGAGGCAGGTCCCCCGAGGCCATGGGTGTGGCCTGTCAACTCGGGGAGCTGCCGCCCTGTCAACTCCCACCTTCCCTGGGGTGCACTGCTCACCAGCCCCTCCCCACTGGACGCTGCCTACTCTTGCCTGTCCCCAGGGCCAGCGCTCAAACAGGCTTGTTTCAACAGGAAGTTCAATGTGATTTGACCTATTTTTTAAATTATTTTTTTCTT